>PVHP010034566.1:0-18947 GCA_004024765.1 Zapus hudsonius
CATATTATATATCTATAGTCTGTAACTACACAGATTACATATAATTATTGTATATATTATTGTATTGTATATGTTTTACATTGTATATAGTATATGCACATTATGTATATAATTAAAAAATATAATATACATAATGTTTGTGTGTTTCCAGTAGCTTAAGATTAAATCTATCTCCTGAAATAATAATTTCTTTTAATATTTTTGTTCATTTTCTCTCAACATACTGTAATTTAAATGATGCATTCAAGGCATTCATATGCAAAATGATGATAAACATAGTAGAATTAATAATATGTAAAATTGATTTCCTTTAGAGGTCCTTAATCTTATTTCTCTTTTTGCCTCCCTTATTTTTCACACTGCCTCATTTCAATTTCTTTTTTTATTATTTGAAAGGATGAGAGCAGATTGGGTAATAGTGCCTCTAGGCACTGCAGGTGAATGCCAGATGCATGCACTGAATTATGTGCATCTCGTTCTCATGAGCACTGGGCAATTGAACCCAGGCTGTCAGGCTTTGCAAGCAAGCACCTATAATCAACGAGCCATCTTTCCCATTCTGTGTTGCCTAATTTTAATTGAATACTTTTTTATAATTCAAAACCAGTTTTCTCTCTCCCTTTCTCCATTTTTTAAGACAGAATATGGCTATGCAACCTTAATTTTCTTCATGGCAGTCTTTCCGCCTCAGCATCCAAGTGCTGGAATGACAGATGGATGTGATTCAGATTTAGGATTCTCTTGAAATTGTGCCTGGGTATTTTTCATTAGCGATACAAGAATATGCAATATAGGACTGAAGAGATGGCATAATGGTTAAGGCATTTGCCTGCAAAACGGAAGGACCTGAGTTTGATTCCCCAGTGCCCACATAAAGCCAGCGTTTGTTTGCAGTAGCCTGAGCCCCTGGCGTGCCCATTCTTGCCCAGTCACTTTCTCCCTCTCCCTCTCTCTCTCTCTCTCTCTCTCTCTCTCTCTGTCTGTCTGTCTATCTTTTTCTCACTCTCTCAAATAAATAAAAATATTAAAATATTTTAAAAAGAATATGAAATATTTATTAATATAAGTTCATTTACACAAACTTTCCATAGACAGTATAAGGACGTTCTAACATTATTTCCCATTCTTTCCATTTCTCACAACATTGCAATCATTGATTTCACTTATTCATAAACTATAATCACCAAATATTGACTATTGTAACTATTTTAACATATTTTACTTATATCACTTAACAAGACAAATAAGAGATTTTATCTAGCTTACTTTTATTTATTTTCCCAAACAATACTTCTTTCCTTTCATGGATCTAATATATATATAATTTTTCTTCTCTCTAAATAACTTCTAACATTGCTTTCAAATCAATTGTATTGACAAATACCCTGATTTTATTAATTTTTTTATAAAAAGATTGCATGAATACACCCCTTCTCCCCCATCCCAATTTTACTGAGGGCCATTGGAGGGGTTATTGGTTATTGGTATTGTGGGGAACAAGAGGCCTCAGTCCATCTCTACAAGGATGGATGAAGCCTGGTGTCTCAGGCTACTCCACCCTCCCAGAAGTTTTTACAATCAATCTTTCTACCCTCGCTTCTGGATGTTCCCTGAGACTTAACAGGCAAGATAGAGTAATTTAGTGTTGCTTTCTCTGTAGACTTGATCTCTGTTTTTATGAGGTTTGAGTGAGCACAGTTTCTGTTGCCATTTCCCTAAATCTTGTTGTTAGGCTAGCCAATAGAGCAGTATTCATGTCACCACTTTCCCTGTAAGGACTTCTGGTCCTGTGCAGATATGATGTAGGTGATGGTTCTTCTGGTAGACCATCAGCTCTCTCTTCCTGATGTAGTCTTGTTCTTCCCTGGAATTTCCTCCATCTACAAAATAGGACAGATTCTCCAACCAAAAGTGGGAACAATTGGAATAAAAGGTGATAAGGCTAGCCATTAGAAATATCTTTTCATGTATACATTTATTCTTAGAAATAGCAGTGGCTTCCTCCTCTAGGGAATTTGGTTTGGTACCCAGAAACAGATAGTTCACCCCCACTGAGCAGGTCTGATGTCCAGTTTGTGAGGAGTTGGTTATCTAAAATTAAATGTGTGCCACTATTGAACAAGGGCATACTTCATGCTCAGGTGGTTGAACTTGTAATCAATCTGTTGGCATTTGTTATTCTTCAGCTGTTCTTGTAGCAATTTCCAGACCTGTGAGGGCTAGTGAAGAGGGAACTGGATTCCCTCTCAGTTCCAACATGAGTTTTTTTTTGTTTGTTTGTTTTTTTCTCAGAAGCCCAAGTTATTTTGTGGTCCTCGTGTCTCCCTGATCAACATCTCACTCTAAGGGAAACCCATTTCCAGCCTTGAGAATTCCCAGGCAGAGCCTGTGGTTTCATGGAAATGCTTTCTCTACCTTCCATGGAGCTCTTCTGTTCAGGTGTCCTACCTCTTTATTGAGGGCAATGACTTGTAGAATGGTCTTCCTGAAGGTTTCTATGGGATTCATGTTGCCATTAGTTTGTGTGTCCATCATGCCCCCTTCCTCCACTCCCTAGGCCCTTGCACACCTCTTTCTTTCCTTTTCACTGTTCATACACTTGTTGTCCAGTAGCCCTTCCTCCCTTCTCTCACTATTTCCCTTTTTTCCTATCTTCATTCTATTTCCATGTCCATACTGTAGATATTTATTACGGTTTACAATTAACTGACACCTGACCAGCTTAAGAACTGCTTATGACAGAGGTCATACGGAATTTGTCTTTTGAAGCCTTGTGACCTCACTCAGCATGATTTTTTTTTCAGACCTCTCTATTTTCCAGAAATTTGATTCCTTCATTTTCTCCTTACCACTGAGTAGAATTCCATTGTGTTTATGTACCACATCTTCATTAACCATTCATTTGTGGATGGGCATCTGGGCTGTTCCAAGTTCCTAGGGACTATTATGTATTGAGCACCAGTAAAAATGGTTGAGCAAGTGTCTCTATGGTATTTAGTAGTGTCTTTAGGGTATATACCCCCAAGGGGACTGTCGTAGTCAGCCACACACCTCTGGGATGAATCTTCAAACCAGGAACAATTTGGGGGAGGAAAGCATTTATTGAAACTATAGATTGAGGGGAAGTTCCGTAACAGCGAAAAAGCTTGGCTCTCTTTCACAGGCCTGAGCAGAGAGAAAAACCCATCACCTACACCACACACACAAAACAGCAAACAGGCAGGAGAAGCCAAGGAAAATTTCTTCTCCTTTATATAGCCTTAGGGTGGGGGTCTTACAACCCTTTCCCAGACTTAATGCCTTCCTGAGTTGCTGGAATTTCCTTCCTGCACTGCCCACACAGGAAAGGATGTTTACTTCCAGCTTCTTTGAGCTTTTTTTATATCCTGCCCCTTGCTGAGAGGCTGCCTTCCTGGAAACATCCTCAGAAATGCACCCAAGATAATTAAAAAGATCCAAGTTGACAACAAAACCTGACCATCACAGGGACATTTTCTTCAATCATTTTGATGAAGATGTTATCCATGATTTTGGTCTGTATTTCTTCCCCTTCTTGTATGCCAATGATCCAAGTAAGGTGTCCCATATTTCCCTCATATTCTGTGTATAGGTTTATTTTGAATTTATCTTTTTTTTTTTGATTTCTGGAATATTTCCTCTTCCTTGTCTCTCTTTATTTTCCTCAAGTTTTGAGTATATCTTCCATATGATCGACCCTGATGGTGAGATTACTTGGGGGCCTTTTAAAGAGTAATTTCATTATTGTCTATTACTTTATTTTCAGTATCTCCATCTCTTTAGGGAATTCCAAGTTCATTTTTTGATTAGACTTGCTATTTGTTGGAGTTCATTCGTTCATTTGTTTATATTTTCATTGAGTATCTTCCACTGCCTTTTGAGATAATTTGTTGTTTTGACTCCATTTCCATTATTCTTCCATTAAGTTCTTTTTTATTGAATACAATTTTTGAGTGTATAGGGTTTTTTCTTTCTTTTTTTTTTTCTTCTTCTCTCTTTGTGTATTGTTGCTGAAGGGTGCAATGTCTCTGGATATTCTTTCCCACCATGGCTCTTACATTCTTTCCACCCCCTCTCCCACTCAGTTCCCTGAGTCATGATAGGTGAGTTTTAAGTCTTCTTTATTGTTGAGATCTTAAGTGTGTCTCTGGATCTTTTCACTGGCTTGTGATGGGTATCAGTGATGTCTATCTCCATTGACCTTTCATGGGTTATCCGACTTGCTGTGGTGATTGGTCTCCTGTTTGTCTTGTCACTTTCTCATAGGTTTCATTAGGGCCCTTTGTGAAGGTCTAGGTGGTGTTTGTCTCCTGCCAGGATGTCAACCATCATCCAATGTATTGAGATATTTATGAATATTTGTTTCTTTTTCCTTCAGCCATGCTTTCTGTTCATTCTTGTATTCTTTTTTGTTGGTTTTCTTAATTCAACCATACTTTAAAATCTTGTGTGAGTTGTTTAATCTCATTTTCAACTAATTCTTCCATCCTTGTATTCATGGCCTCATTAATTTTGTTGAAAATACTTGTCCTAGCTTCAAATTGAAGTCTAAGGCTGGTGTTTTCTCTGGGCAATGGAGGCTTCCATGATAGGGCTAGGTGAACTAGGTGGGGATATTTTGGCTCAATGTCTTGTGTTCTTTGTTTCATGTTGGGGTTTTCCCATTTCAAGGTTGATGTCCTCTTTTGCCAGGACTGTGGTGATCAGCATCTCTGTGGAATGCACATTGCTTGCCTTGTTCAAGTTCGGTCAAGGTAGGGGTGAAAAGGTGGTATATTAAGAGGTTTTGACTGGGTGCTCCTGTTCCACTGAGAAACAGTAACCCCATACCTATTCTAGCTGCCACTTGCAGGGTCCCAACAGCCTCACAAGAACCGCGGGGGAACCTGGAAGCAGGAAACCAGGAGCCTGGGCTTAGTTCCTCATGCTACACCTGTGCAATGCAGGACCCCAGCCACCCCATCGGCCACAGAGGAACTGGGAGCCAGAGTGCCTAGAGTTCCACCCACCAATCTAATTTTATTTTATTATCTATTTGTTTGTTTATTTTTGAAGAAACCTTGATGTCACTATTATTTTAAAGGGTAATTTTGATATATAAAGAATGTGTGTTTTTTTGGGTATCAGATACTTTAAAACATAATTTTTGGCCATTCAGAGGGTGGTGGTGGGGGATATGGTATCCTTGTGCTGTGGCCTGAAGTCCTAAGACAACATACTGATTCTGGATGGTGTTATACAGTGCACAGAGAGGGAAGAGTTCTCCTACCAAGAGATGATGGCCAGCTTGCCCCTCTGCAGCCATCCTGATGATCCCCAAAAGTTGCTGATCATCAGAGTGGGGATGGAGGTGTCCCTGAGGGAGGTGGTGAAGCAGGGCAACATTGATGGGGATGTCATCTAAGTCTCTGTGAAGTTCCTGCCAGGCATGGCCATTGGCTACTCCAGCTCAAAGCTGACCCTAGATGTGGGTGATAGTTTAGAACCAAGATGCCTTGAATGTGATCATCACCAACTCCTCAGACCCCACTAATCAAGTGAAGATTTCTGTTACTCCATCCAGACCTGTGTTTTGTATTGCCTTCAGTCATGCTCATGTATATGTAGTACTATCTCATTTCTCCAAAAACATGGTCAACTATTTGCTGTTCTATTTATTGAAGTAGGATCTTGTTGTATAGCATAGGTTGGTCTGGAAATCACTGTTCTTCCCTCTTCTTCCCCCTCCCTAATTCCTGAAATCTTATATAGTCATCAGATGACCCCCCCTAATGCTTCCTTTACCCTGCCCTATAGCCTAAGCCACCGTTAATGGAGTTTCTTTTTTTTTATACTTTCACATAAAAATATTTTATTTTTATGTATTTACAAGCAGACAGAGAGACAGACAGAGAGAGAGACAGTGAAACAGAGACAGAAAGAGTAGGGGCTAGCCAGGGCCTCCAGCCTCTGCAAATGAACTCCAGATACACACTCCATTTTTTGCATCTGGCTTATGTGGGTATTGGAGAATTGAACCCAGGTCCTTAGGGACTGGAGGAGTTTCTATCTCCATAAAATTGCTTATTTTCAGCATTCCATGTAACTAAATTTTTATAATATATGGTATTTTCTATCTTTTATATTTTCTCATAAAATTTTCAATATGTAGTTAATAATACACTTGTGAAGTAGTAGACAACAATATCCTTGCTTCAGACACTGGGATTCCCTGCACTGTAATGCCACACCTTAATGCAAGTGTTAACAAGATATGTAACAACAGGAAGAAATACATCTGTGAATACAAGCCAAGGGAATATCCCTTTCCATTTGCTATGTAGACAGTGCAAAATGTAGTACATGATATTAACAAAATTCCATGTTAAGAAGCAGGAAAAAAATTCTATTATAAAATGTTGGCTAAAATTTTTATTATGGAAGAATCATAATTAGTGCGCATATCTATGTATACACAGACTTTATAGTTATAATCATAACTTCTTGGATGTAATTATCTGGTTTTATATTTTATATTTAGAGATCTATAAACAACCTACAGGATTTTATTTCTCACTATCCAAACCTTATTACATTTATTAATGCAATATTTTTTCCAAGTACTGGCACTTATATTTAATTTCAAAATGAGATCCATGAAAGTAACTTTATTCCTTAAATTGAGTAATTTTTCTATAATTTATTTATATCCATTAACAAGTAATATATGGCTTTATGGTTTATAGAAAAATGGTTATGTATTTTCATTATGAAATGGCTAAAACAACTATTTAATAATTCCATTATTAGTAACATGTACCAATATTTGAATAGATTCTAAATTTTCCATATGATGAGAAATGCTTTACAACTGCCACTGCCACAAATAATTATTTGTATTCAAAAGTCTCTTCATATTCATTACTGAATTTCCTAATAATATTTGTTAATTTAATTACACATTTTTTTTTACTTTTTCAATTTTTCAATTTAATTGAAACACTACAGTGGGAATGACTAAAGTAAATTCATTGTTATGTGGTTGGATTGTGGGAATCTTATTTTCTTCCTTCTAAGTCTATATATACTAGATGCATACTATGTTTATAATTGAAGAATTACAAAATCCTTGAAGCTGTATTTTTCTGATTTTGTATTCATCACTATTCTTATTATTCATTAAACTAAATGTTGATAATATCAAGCTGAACATCATAATATAATGAGCACAACCTGGTATTTTTGAAGTACAGAAGGAAAAAAAATGAATCCTCAGGAAAGCACTTCTAACAATACGGAATCCAGTTAATTTTCCTGAGAATAATGTTTTTTGTCCCATATCTGCAGCAGGTGCTTCTTTCAGCTTTATTTTTGTAGAAAATTTCTTTTCTCAGCAGATGGGCTTATGTGTTGCCAAGCTTATAATGCAAAGCAGTTTATCTTCTGGTAGAAATAAGCATATTCAGTTTATCACACCTTATAGAACAAAGCTATTTACCAGTGTTCCTCCCTAGAGAAAAAAGTTGGAGGAGATAATATTTGGAATTCAATAGAAACAAGAAAAATATTACAGTAAGCATGTTTTTAAAGCAACATACTAAGCTCACAAGCAAATAAACCTTCATATATATATATATATATATATATATATATATATATATATATATGATTTGAAAGCTCTAGTCTTTCTTATATATAATTTGAAATATGCTCCCTAGCAATTATACATTTTCCAGGTACTTACATTTGAGGATTGTTTTGTGTTATTGCAGGAAATAATTAAGGTGGAATTTGGTCTCAAAGCGTTTGATTTATTAGGTAATGTCTGAAATTTTGCATTATATGCAATTTGTATATGCAGGGCAGTGCTAAAATAATGTTCACTGTACTCTCCTCCATGAAGTTGCATGGTTAACTAGACTGTGAGATCTTTGAGGGCAAGAACCATAGCTTTTTAATTATCTATTCTCACCATTTAGCATGGTGCTTTTCACAGCATTTGCTCCACGAATTAATATTGAATTTCTAAAAAATGATGACTAGAGGGTAAATTCCACTGTGCAATTTATTTCACCGAAATTTCTGAGAGATTAGAAACTATTCATTCACTGAAATTTACACAAAGACCTATCATTTTTTCATGATTTATTCATGATTTATTTTGTCTTTAGTTGGTAATACAGCTCTATTCTTTATTGATATATATATATATATGATTTTATTGGAATATATATATAATCCTAATTGACATATTATCACACATACACACACACATATATATATATACCTATATAATATTATATATATATATATATATATATATATAATACATTGTGGAGTCAGAGTCCTTTCAGTGTGATGGTACTCTTCTCAATGATCTCAATAGGACTACTCATGGAAAATGCTTGAATCTCCACATCTTTCATGACACACTTGAATCACACTACACAACGATTGACAAAAGCAAAGGGATTTAGCAGTTTACTAGATAAGAATGAAAGCCTACATGGAAAATTGAAAGGAACATTTTGTTACTGATATCTTATAGTGCCACAAGTTCTTAAAGAACAGGGATGCTTACAACGGCTCAGAAAATGAAGGGCCTTTCCAGCGCATGGATAAACGGGTATTCAGTATCAGAGCTGAAAACACAAAAGGCCTGAGATATAAACATTGACACATTAAAAGATCCCTCACAGATGAGCACATGTATGAAGTTTCACACCAACAATACTTAAATGCTCACCAGGATGTGGAGTACTGAACACGTTCTTTCACTTTTTAATGGTATAATTGATGAAGAAAGGGAGATCAAAATTTGCAAATTGGTGTAAAAATGAACAGTTATCTATCTCATGACTAAAATTCCAAAGTGTTGTTGAGCCTGTAAAGGGGGATTGAGTATTAATCTCTCTTTTTCCATAAAGAAGTTCCCTTTTCCTAGAAACCAAACTTAAGGATGCCAGTAATAATTCAAGGCAATTGAAAAGAGGAGTGTTGTATTCAGTTCCACATTCCTGGGATGAACTTCCAAACAGACACAGTTTAAGAGAGGACGGGATTTATTTAAGCTTATAGATCCAGGCGAAGTTCCATCAATGACAGAAGAAACTGCTTACTTCCATAAATCCAAGCAGAGAGAATTTTTCCACTAGGGGCTGAAGTTGGAAGCTAAATTTTAATAAATCACCTGAATCTTACAGGACCATACATTTTAAACGATTACATTCAAACTACCACAGGGAGACACCTTGTTCATGAGGAAGTAACACGTAGGTGGAAGCTTGTTTTCTGACCTGTTATTGACAGCCCACACATAAGTTTCACTTTTTTCAAAGTACACTAGTGCAAAGATCAATAAAGAATTTAAATTGGCTGACCCACCAGCATTATAATTGAGTTTATGAAGGAACTACATATGCCTCATGCAGAAAATAATAACTCAAACTAAACCAATTCCAATTAAATTCCATCGAATAAAGGTTTCTCACTTGTCAACTTGTCATTTGATTAAAACGCTGATTAGACGCAATTCATGGCACACTACTGAAACAAATAGGCACTTCAAACACATACACCTTTCCTTAGATGCAAGCCACTATTTGGAGTGATTAAAAATTCAACACTTACTTGGTGCATTAAAAGACATATATTGATCATGGGGCTAGGGAGATGGCTCAGCCATTAAGGCACTTTCCTGAAAAGCCTAATGACCTGGGTTCAATTCCCAACTACCTACATTAAGCCAGATGAGTAAAGTGGCAAATACATCTGAAGTTTGTGTGCACTGGCTGGAGGCCCTGGCATGCCCATTCTCTCCTTGCCTGTCTCTGTCACTGTCTCTCTGTCTCTCTGTCTCTCTCTCTCTGTCTCTCTGTCTCTCTGTCTCTCAGTCTCATCTCTCTCTCTCCTCTCTTCTCCTCTCCTTCTGCTTGTAAATTAAATCAAAGTAAAATAAAATATAAAAAGACATATATTGATCCTGAAAGAATGGAATTATAGGCTCTCCATTTAAAAAGAATTTGAGAATATTTTAGTCTTAATATGCTGAATAATACCAGCCAAAAGGCATGTTATTTCATGTGTGTATGTTCTGTGATCTTGTCTAATAAGGTAGTAAATTATCCTTGCTCATTTCCTTGTAAACTTTACCACTTCCCTTACAGGATTCATGTATTTGTCCTCTGAATATACCAAAGTTAGAAACTAATAAATTATTTTTAGTCAGTACTACTAATGCATACAAAATAAGCTTTATATTTTTTAATTTAAAAATATTTTATTTATTTGAAAGAGAGAGAGAGAGAGAGAGAGAGAGAGAGAGAGAGAGAGAGAGAGAGAGAGAGAATATGAAGTGGCATGCCTGGGCATCTAACCACAGCAAACCAATTCCAGAAACATGAGCCACCTTGTGTATCTGCTTTTACATGGGTATTGGGAATCAAACCTGGGTCCTTAGGCTTTGCAAGTGCCTCAAGTGGTGATCCATCTCTCCAGTCCTGCAGAAGTTTTCTAAAGTACAAAAATCAAACTCCACATCAGGACCCAGAGTGGGTCTTTCTCTGGGGTTGGGGGATGAGCAGCTTGGATTTCCACATCCACACACCTCCTGTGAAGTTGGTTTGATATTTGTTGATATTTCTCCAAACTGTAAAACTTTGATTCTATTTAAATGGAGGTATATGTTTTTCCTAAGAGGCCAGTTTTATTCTTCCCCTTTGCAGGCTATTGAGGATAAAAATTTCATTCTACACCTTACTGAACTTACATGTAAAGATACCACACAACCTTGACACTTTAATTTCCTTACTTCTGAAGGGAATATAATGTCAGTGTTTTTCATCCCTTAAACAACAGACCACATGTGCCCCAAATTGTTGATTTTGAATTGACTCCAATTTGGATTTTAAACTTTAGCTGATTTCTAACATACACCATCTATCTTAGGGTCATCAGATATAGTAGCCAAAGCAAAATAATGTCTACTGACTATCCAAACTAGTATTTGCAGGGTTGATAAAGTCATCTTGCATGATGCAATATTTTAAAAGTTTCTGTTAACTATATCTAAATATTTCATTTTTGATGATCTACTTTCTTTGTTATTTTTTGATTCTGTATCTCAGATCTTCATCCTTCCATTATCAATGAATTAATGAAGCATCTGATCTATTAAAAAAAACCCGCCCTCACTTATCACATTCCAACCACTTCGTATAGTTTTTTTCTTCATGACATAATTTTCCCAACACCTGAAAGAATTCTCCTTGAAGACATCTAAAAGTTTCAATTATGTTGTAGGAGTTAAACAAAAAGAAAAAAATATCAATTTCTTTTCTTAGGCAACCTTTTGAAATATTCTTAGACTTTGTACATATGCTTAGAATATTATATGGCTATCGCATACCATTTTCTTTCAAAATTTAAAATCTATTATATAACTCCATTTCTCCCATAACATTATTTACATTTTCAGATCATAGATTCTAACAAGTGGTATGTCAAAACTTTATCATTTGTCACCTGCTTTTATTTTTGCCAGTTGTGACTTATTCTTCATCTTACAGTCTGAAATTATTCTTCAATAAGATAGCACTTTCCTTTGGCTCTTCTGAGAATAGTAATCATTTCCTATTCATAGCTCTTGTATTTACTAGAGATGAAAATATATAAGGTCCAAGATCCCATAGACAGACCACCAGAGACTCAAGTCAGAACAAATGCAAGGGTTGCTTTATTCCAGCAGGTTCGAACCCGGACTGTGGTCACTCAGTCACCCAGAAAACTGAGACCAACTCAGTTTGAAGAAACTCAAGCCTTTTTTATAGAAAGAGGTAAGCAACTTTGGGGAATTTCTATAGTTAATCTTTTACTGCTCAGACTTTCCATTCCAAGGTTAGGGTTTGTGTAAGCAGGTTACAAAAGCCAGATAAGTGGAACTGAGACCAGACCAAGGCCGGAGCAGATGTCCAGTGTTTACTCATTTTTATCTTTCCACATTCCTATGGCTCAAGCACTTTACAGAAGCCAAAATAGCGGTTAGTTACTCAATTCTGCCTTCTTGTCTTATCAGGCAGCTGCACATCTCTAGGTCTTATGACACAATTATTTTCCATAGCTCAAGTGAGCAGTTTAAATCAAACCCTTAGCCATTTCTTCACATTCCAGAATAATAAGTATTTTAGCCATTATTTTCCATTCCTTCTTTACAAAAGAAACATAAATGTTACAGGCACACTTCACACTTCACAAATACATGTCCATATCTTTTCATTTTCTAAAATAGGAATACCTATGTAACAGGAATAGAGACATCATTGTGTCTGCATCATTCTCTAAAAATAATATACTATAATTTAACTATGATTTCCCCATGTCATGGTTAAAGTGACTAGTGAAGATCATAGGACATTTTGTAAATATATTTGAAATTCAGATACCAGTAGCAGGGAAAGCTTTTAGGCAATGAATTTCTTAATTAGTTTATGCTTTAAAATGTCATTTTGCATTTATGAACTATTGGTTTAATAATATTTAAACTAACCAATTGTTTCTGTCTTAGTTATTTTATTGTTGGTGTTGTTACTGTTATTTTTTTATGTATAGACTAGGTTGATCTGGAATTCACAATGTAGTCTCAGGTGGTTTTGAACTCTTGATGATCCTCTTACCTCTGACCTCTGTTTACCCAGTGCTGGGATTAAAGAAGCGTGCCTCAACTCCTGGCCTTTGTTTTTATGTAAAAACAATTAGTCTTACTGTATTGAAAGAATAAAAATCCAAAGCTAATTAGATTCCATTGAATGGTCTGAAAAACTGGTGTGATTGAGGTTCCATTCCAATCCTTTTTCCAAGTGAATGAATAATTTGGGGCCATATAGCCAAACAGAAACATTTTTGAGTGATTTTTGGAACTGAATCTTCTTGCATAAAATCCAAAGACTCATGCTGACCCAGTGGAAAAAGTGGTCATCTTGGATTGTATCCAGAAGAGAGGGATTTGGTATGAAGCTATGAAGTAGTAAAATGAGTATTGATGGTGGGTCATGCCTGGGTGAGAGTGAGACCCTACCTCAAAAAAAAAAAAAGAACACCACCACCACCACCAAAAATAACATGGAAGCTTGACCGCTAATTATCAAAACAATGACATTGACTTTCAAGATGTGCTTTATTGATAATAAGACTATATGGGGTAGCATATGTACCAGAGGAAATAGTGCCTTATTCCTCATTAATTTTATTATATTAAATCTATAATTCAATATGCTGTACATTCGCAGCTTTATTTTAATTGAGGAGTTTGGCTGCAAACTTTAGTGAAGCTGATGATCTCTTGCTCCCAAAAGACAATGAGCTTTATCATGAAGAATATTGAAAATGTGTAAGAGATGTAAATTGAAAGCAATAGCTTTGTGTTATAAATAAACACAAAGACCTGGTGCAATGGGTCAAGCTGATTAATTTTTCAAATGTCAAATTTTAAAAGCATGCTGTTTTGTGGAAATTATATGAGAAGCTTTTTTGTGCGTAATAGCATTGAATCTATTAAGAGAATGGACAGAAGAATATAATACAAACTTTTGAGATCCATTCCATTTTAACACTTTTGTCATAAATGTGGCTTCTTGATATTTCCTTATAAATGAAGATTTCTCTCATTTAAGTGATTTTTTTTTAAATTTGACCAGCAGGTACTAAGAATAATGGAGTAACTAGTGATCAAGAAAACAATTGAAGCTGAGCGAGGTGGTACACAACTTTAGTTCTAGCCCTGGAGAGGCAGAGGTAGGAGGATCGCCATGAGTTAGAGGCCACCCTGAGACCACATAGTGAATTCCAGGTCAGCCTGGGCTAGAGTGAGAAAACTTACCTCAAAAAAAAAAATCAAGATAAAGAAGATAATTGATGTATTACCTAAGTTATCCAGTGTCTAATAATTTCTGTTATTACCAGAATTATAAACTTTTTTTGGAAATCTAGTTTCATTTTTCTTTTTCCTTTTTTAAGTTAGTATGTTTATTATGAATAATTATATATAGTGTATGAGCAAGTCTGTGACTGTGACCCCATTTGCCTCCTCTCTATGGGATCCATAGGTTAGGGGGTTATGAACTACACCCTAGGTAGCCAGTTTTTTTCTTTTTTCTTCCCCATTTGTGCATTGTTGCTGAGGGGAACAATGTCTCTGGCTCTTATACTCTTTCTGCCCCCTCTTCTGCTCAGTTCCCTGAGTCATAGTGGGGGAGTTTTAACTCTGGTTATTGTTGAGATCTTAAGTGTCTCTGGACTTTTGCTTTGAGTTGTGTTGTATATCATTGGTGTCTGTCTCCATTGACATTTCATGGACTTTCTAACATGCTGTGGTGATTGGTTTTATCTTCTTTGAACTTTACTGATTTCTAGATCTTCTGTGATCCACTGTTGTCACAAAGTACATTCCAGATTCAAAATCAGCTTTTACTAGTCTCAGACACACTCAAAAATATTTATTAATGTGCTGAACATTTAAAAATAATATCATAAACTAAATTTTATTTTGTATATGGTGGTAATTTATCTTAGTCAACTACTTATTAACTTATTTTAAGCATCCAATTTCCTGAGTTTGAAAAAAATAACACTTGGATAACTATTACTTAGTTTAAAGTCAACAGAATAGGTTCTATTTTATTTTTGTATTTTTTAAAAATATCTTTATTATGAGTAAGTATATACATTGTATGAGAAAATCTTGTGAAGTTTCCCCATTTCCCTTCTCTCTGTCCCCTACCTATTGGTGTACTTCCTCAGTGCACATACTGGATCTGTCCATAGGTTTGGGGGTTATGAACTGCACCACAGGTAGCTAGTTTTCTTTATTTTTTTTCTTCCCCCTTTGTGTACTGTTGCTGAGGGGGGAAATATCTCTGTATATTCTTCCCCACCATACCTCTTACATTCTTTCTGCCCCCTCTTTTACTCAGTTCCCTGAGTTATAGTGAGAGTTTAGTCTGCTTTATTATTGACATCATAATTATCTCTCCTGGGTATCACTGGTGTCTGTTTCCATGACCTTTCATGGGTTATCAGACTTGCTGTGGTGATTGGTTTCCGGTTTTTCTGGTCACTATCTCTTGGGTTTCATTTGGGCCCTGTGTGAAGGCCATGGGTGGATCATCTTCTGCAGGATGTCAGCCATAAGCCAATGTCTTGTTGCTGGAATTGGGTAGTCCCCGGCTATCTCACTATCTTTGGAAAAATACAAAGAGAATCTCCATCAGAGAGTGAGATCAATATAGGATAAATGAGACAACATTATTATTTTTGTTAGCTCCTAATGGGTATAGCCTCTCTGTAGCTCTCTGGTAATTGGAATTTCTCCTAGGAGCCCAAGACCTTGGTCCCTATTAGGATTTTGCCATGGATCCCAGCTCCAGTTCAGAGTTCATGGTCACTAAGGATCTCTGAGCCAATCAGTAAGCTGTTGATTACCCTCCTAGGTTTAGCACCACTATTTCACAGATGAGCATTTCTTGACTTGCTGGTCTCTTCCATACAGCTGTGTGTTCAGCATTCTTGTGGCAACTGCCTATATTGTATATCAGTGGTCTCTGCTTTCTCCAAATATTATGGACCAATTTCCCCTGGCAGCTCATGCCACACTTTCCAATGCTACACATACTGTCATCTGGGAGCTAGTTACCATTCTGTATCTGGCAGGATCTCTTGGTATTTTTTTATGACACTCTGATTTCTTCAGCAATAGGGTCTTACCTTAGGCCTGGGATAGGTATTCAAGAGCTTTGACAGAAGTCTGTCATGTTTTGGGGACCTTGTGGGTCTGTTTGATCAACAGCTCAGTGAGGGCATGAACCAATAACTGTGAAAGGGAGCTGCAGACATGAGCAATTATTCTTGGGGTTCAGTTTCCTCCCATTCTATTCATGGCTCCCTAGAGTGACTCTCACAGCCATTAGAATGCAGCAAGATTTTAAAGTAAGCTGCTTTTAGGTAGTGAGATATTGATGCCTTTTAGAACTTCACTAGATTCTTACAGTCATCTCAAAACATAATTCATCTTTAATATATACTGTTTTCAAAATAAGCCTATTCCATTATGTTTGATGATGAACAGTACAAGGATATTTAGAGAATTAGTCACCATTATGAAAAATCATATTACTACCGAAAAGCAACCTGTGTTTTAGAGTATTTGTAAAGTGGTTATTTTGTACTAGATTTTCCAGTTTCACACAGGAAACCAATATCACCCTGCATCTGTAGTTATGGTATCCAATGTGGTCCTGCATACATGTAGATATCTAATTATTTATGTTGTTTCCTAGGATAATCTGGATTTCTATATCTTCATAAAAATAAATATTATTTTACTAAAACTTTATTTCCTTTTAATTTCTCTTGAGCTAAAGATACAAAAGTGTATTGACTCTTATTAGAAAACAGCTATATTGCATGTGGGTTTCATTTTAAGAAGTAAAATTATACAAGTGGGAGTATTGTGATGGATACTAAGGAATTCACAGAAGGTCATATCACTCAATTTTATTTTTCGAACTATTATACATTCCCCTAAAGATCTAATTTGCCAAACATTGACTTTCCTAAAAGAAGTTATACATGACTTAAATTACAATATATACATTAAATATTGGATGAATAAGATATGAAAGCATTGTACAAGGTTACAGAAGGATGAATTTTGCCCACGGAAAGAAGCATGAGAAATATGATAGTTACTTAGTTCAGGAAAGTTTTAAGTTTAAAACATAAAATAACACAGTAAATAAGTATGAATTAAAGAGAATCACGATGCATTTTTTTCTCCTTTTGGAAGATTCTAAAACCATTAAATTTAGTCATTCTTTGTATTTATGACACAGGGAGAGTCATCTAGAAAATGAAATATTGTTCATATAAAGGTTATTAATTTATAACTAGCATAAGTAATATGAAATGAACTTTTTTCATTATAAACTTCAGAAAACAGAGCTTGCTTTTATTTTCTAAAAGTGGCAGTATTTTTTTTAATTCATCTTGGTTTTGATTGACAGAAAATAAAAGTATTGATTTTCTTTTATATGTCAGTGATATCCAAAAAGTCTGTTAAAGGCTAAATGATGATATTTGGCAATTGCTTTTGATTAGATTAAAAATAACTAAAACTTTAAAAACTCATATGACAGTGATGAGGAAAAAGTTATGAAAACTAACATCATCACATGGATGTCACTCAACTTCCACATTAAAGAAGGAGTCCACATTACAGCTACGGGATGCATGTAGAATGGAGTTCTGAATGAACTATGTTCCTTTATCAAAGAACTGGAGTATAATCCATTAGAAGAATTTGTGGCGAAATCTTCAGAAGTGCTATGACATTAATACTGCTATTGTTCACATAGACATCTGTTATGAAATGTATATTTCAAAAGTGAAATTGCATAATTGTTGTTATATATTCTTTTTATAATGTGTATATTTTTAACTTTTATTGACAACGTCCATACACATAGGCAATATGAGATGATCACAATCCCCTCCCACAATCCTCCCATTTCCCCTTTTGAGTGTACCTTCTGCTAAATCTCATGTTCTTTCCAACTAGTATCTCTCCTCTTTTGATGACATCTGTCCTGGTCAGCCACACACTGCTGGGATGAATCTCCAAACCACGCACGATTTAGGGAGGAAAATATTTATTGAAGGAACAGACCCAGGGGAAGTTAAGGAAAGGTTGGCCCCCTTTCACAGAAGCAAGCAGAGACAAAGACAGAAGCCCACCATCAGCCTCTCACACAAGCACACTCCAAACTCACAAAAGGAACTCCAGGCTTGAGCTCAGACTGCTTTTTGCATATGTATAGCTAAAATTCCAGACCCACCCCAGAAATACTTTAGGGATGAACCCTAAGATCTGGCCAAGGTGACACACTTTCTCTAGCCAGAACTGGCTGGAGACAATTTACAGAAGGACATAAAAGGAATACAAATTGGAAAGGAAGAAGTCAAACTTTCCCTCTTTGCAGATGACATGATCTTATACATATCTGATCCAAAGAACAGTATCAGCAAACTCCTGAAGGTGATCAATGCCTTCAGCAGAGTGGCAGGCTACAAAATTAATACACAAAAATCAGTAGCCTTTCTATATACAGAAGACAAACAATCGGAAAAAGACATCAGAGAAACTGTCCCATTCTCTATATCCTCAAACAAAATCAAATACCTGGGAATATCACTAACCAAAGTAGTGAAAGACTTATTTAAGGAAAACATTAAAACACTCAAGAAGGAAATAGAGGAGGATGTGACAAGATGGAAAGACATTCCATGCTCATGGATAGGGAGAATCAATATAATAAAAATGGCAATCCTGCCAAAAGCAATCTACAGATTCAACGCAATGCCAATAAAAATCCCAACCTCCTTCTTCACAGACATGGATAAAATAATCTCCAAATTTATTTGGAAGGGTAAGAGACCTCGAATAGCTAAAACTATTCTGAGTAAAAAAAAACTATGCAGGTATCACCATACCTGACTTTAAAACATACTACAAAGCCATAGTAACTAAAACAGCATGGTATTGGCGGAAAAATAGACAGTCTGACCAGTGGAATAGAATTGAAGACCCAGCCTTTAATGCAAGTAACTTCAGCTTCTTAATCTTTGACAAGGGTGCCAGCAATGTAATCTGGGCTAAAGACAGCATGTTCAACTAATGGTGCTGGAAAAATTGGATAAACATGTGTAAAAAAATGAAAATAGACCCACTCCTTTCACCATGCACACAGATCAACTCCAAATGGACCAAAGATCTCAATATCAAGCCTGTAACCCTGAACACCCTGGAAGAAAAAGTAGGAGGAACCCTACATGAGATAGGAGTAGGGAACAACAACTTCCTTTGCTCTTTTTTTGCCACTCTAAATAAATGTCTCCTGTAT
>PVHP010034567.1:0-12961 GCA_004024765.1 Zapus hudsonius
GTGGGCCCAAATGCAGAAGCTGCGGGGCAGCCGGTGAATGTGTCTACCGTCTGGACGCTGGATTCTGTCCTCGTCAGCCTCCCGACATGGACCGAGGACCCAGGAATTCTCCAGGCCTTTGGCACCAGACTGCGACCACTGAGACACCCAGTCGCATGGACTGAGCAGCTACCGGTTCTCAGGCTCTCCAGCCTGCAGGCAGCCATTGTTGGACTGCCCAGCCCGCATCCTGTAAGCCGATCTAATAAACCTCTTTCTAATCCATACTCATTACATATTCATCCTATCTGCTCTGTTCCTCAAGAGAACCCTGACAAGCACAGCAGGGGTGTCGGAAATCACGAGTCCCGCTGGGACCAGTATAAAGCAGAGGTCAAGGCCACGAGAGGCGCTCGGTGGAGATACCTTGGACCAAGTTTATGTGGTGCCATGGATACAGAGGCCACACTTCCTCTTCCCATGTACTGAGTTCCTGTTAACTGACAGGACAGCGAGGCTTTTGGCTTTGGGATGCTTTTGTGAAATTCCCAGGGGCAAATGCTTCAGTAGAATACACGTGAGTAACAAGGTCGTACACATCACCAACGCTACTCAACAACTCAGGGGCATCAGCTCTGCCTTCTCTTCTGGACTGGAGGGAGTTGGGGGGGGGACGTGGCAGTCTGGCGTGGCTACATGTTGGGGTGACAGGCTGCAGTCTTGTCAAAGTATAAATGAATTTTTTTTTTGGTTTTTTGAGGTAGGGTCTCGCTCTAGTCCAGGCTGACCTGGAATTCACTCTGTAGTCTCAGGATGGCCTTGTACTCATGGTGATCCTCTTACCTCTGCCTCCCAAGTGCTGGGATTAAAGGCATGCGCCACCACGCCCGGCTTAGGTTTTAATTTTTAAGGTTTTATTTATTAGGAGAGAGAGAGAGAGAGAGAGAGAGAGAGAGAGAGAGAGAGAGAGAGAGAGAGAGAGAGAGAATGGGCATGTCAGGGCCTATTGCCACTGCAAACAAACTCCAGATGTGTCATGGTTTGATCCAGGTGTCCCCCACAAACAAATGAATGTGTTCTGATAGATTGATCCTCAGCTGATGGCAATTCAGGAATTAGAACCTCGCTAGAGCTGTGTTGTCGGGGGCGGGCTTATGGGGTTATAAGCCAGCTCCCCCTTGCCAGAGTTTGGCACAGCTTCCTGCCGCTGTTTGCAGTGCTGTGGCGGAGGTGATGTCCAGCCCTCTGCTCATGCCATCGTTTTCCCTGCCAGAATGGAGTCTCCCCTCGAGTCCGTAAGCCAAATAAACCCATTCCTCCACAAGCCGCTTTTGTTTGGGTTCTTTCTGCGCAGCAACTAGAATGCTGACCGCAACAAGATGCATGTGCCACTTGGCGAATTGAGGTCTACATGAGTACTGGAGAATCAAATTCAGGCTGTCCGGCTTTACTGACAAGTGCCTTTAATTGCTGAGCAACCTCTCCGAGTTTTCTTTTGAATTACCAAGAACCATTCCTAGTAGAGATGTCGCCCCCATCACTGTCCCTTCACTCTTCTTTGGGCCCAGCTGGTGTTCAGACCTGGAGTGGAAGGGTCTCTCCTCCACAGAACTTGATCTTGTTATTTTTATTTTTTACTCTGCACACGGCATGAGATTTCAGAGGCACAAAGGCTATCTGACCAGGAAACGCTTTCCTGAGCCACTGTGCCCCAACCTCCCAAAGACTTACCTCCTCAGAGACATTCAAGTCTACTGATACATGTGCTTGCTTTGTTGTGTGCGTGTGTACGTGCAGATGTGTGGAGGTGCATGTGTGTGCAACCGTGTGGAGGCCAGAGGCTGACATCTGGTGTCTCTCGGTGAGAGACAGGGTCACTTACTGAAATCAGAACTAGACTGCCTGAGCAGCAAGCTCTGGGTGCCCCTGTCTCTGCCTCCCTGGCACCGGGATTATAAGCATGTGCCACCACAACCAGCTTTTACATGGGTCCTGGGGATTTGAACTCAGGCCCTCATGCTTGCATGGCAAGAGCTTTACCCACTGAGCCATCTCCCTACCCCTATGCTTGTCTTCAGTAAAATGAAAGTTGAATGTGCTTTCTGACATTGTCATGGTCAACACACAAATTTTAAGAATCATCCGTGTGCTGTCGAGATGGCTCAGTGGTTAAGGCACTTGCCTGCAAAGCCTAACGACCTGGGTTCGATTCCCCAGTACCCATGTAAATTCAGATGCACAAAGTGCCAAATGTGTCTGGAGTTTGTGTGCAGTGGCTAGAGGCCGTGGCATGTCTGTCTCTCTTCTCTCTATCTCTCTCTGCTTGCAAATAAATAAATAAATAATTTTTAAAAAGAATCATCTTCATAGACAGGCATAGTGATCCATGCCTATAATCTAGCACGTGAAAGACTAAGGCAGGAAAATCTCAAATTGGAGGCCAGCCTGGGCTACTTAGCCAGATGCTAGCTCAACTCCAGCCCCACCCCCACCTGCCCAGATATCATCCTGATGTCAAGGATGGGCGCATCATTCAGTCCCTTATAAAGAGAAGCAATGTCGTCCCCCTGCTGTCCTTCTGCTCAACACAGGCCCTCAGTCAAGTGTGAGAGGGATCCGGCGGAAACCCCAATCAAGAGCAGCAGAGACCCTGAGTACAAGTGGCACGAATGGCGGGTGTGGGGGTCACAGACAGGGGGAATTTAGAGAATGGGGCTGACAGAAAAGCGGAAGTGACGTAGGAAAAACATGGGCAGTCTTGCTGGCCTGGCGCTCACCTGCCCTGCCCTCCAGTGCCGGGGTCCAGGCCACACCCAGCCTGCCTCACCTTCCCCAAGCTCCATTCACTTTGCAGAACTCAGCTCAGCTTGACCTTCCAGACCCTCTTCTCGAGCCAGCGCTCCCCATCCCTGGAGAAAATTGCTTCTGTGATGACTCACAGGGAAGGAGTCAGAAAGCACTGACTCACCCAGACCCCCTCCTGCCCTGCGCCCTGCCTGCCTTCTGCTTTGATTTCCCGTCTAGAGGCAATTTGGGATCTGTTTCCACCGACTCCACGCTAAACCCAAATCCTCACTGGCCGTTTCCCCAACTCATTGTTTACCTGATGGGGCTGTCACTGATAAATGTCATTTCTCCATCCAAGGTGGAAAAAAAAAAGAAAAGAAAATCAGATCAACAAAGAACAGACCTGTGCGGGGCTCAGGCCCACGCACTTTCTACAGATGAGCAGGAAGTTCATGCCCCCACCGAGAGGCTGGGAAAAAAAAAAAATCCCTTCCCAAACTGTGTTTGAACACTGGTTAAGAGCGATTTTGAAGTGCGTAACTTTGAAAAGGCCCACACAAAGATGAAACGCACTACTTTTTGTACATTTGTTTTCTTTAAAAAAACACCCAGCAACCCACGTGCAAGCAAACGAATCTAGGCACAGGCCTTAAGTTCACCAAAGTGAATTTAAAATGAGTCACAGAGCTAACTGCAAGACATCACAACGAGACTTCTCGAAGATAACAGAAGAAAACTCAGACGACCTTGACTATGGCCGACTTTTAAAATCCAACAGCAAACCCACGACGCACAAAAGAAGTAACTGATAAGCTGGCCGATGCTAAAATTAAACCCCTGCTCTGCAAAAGATAACGTCAAGAAAATGAGAAGACAAGGGAGGAAGATATTTCCAGAAAGGATATCTGATAAAGGACTTAGATCCAAAATGCACAAGTAATAGAAAAGGAACAGCCTAGTTAAAAAAAAAAACAAAACGTGGGCGAAAGTCCTAAACAGATGTCAAGTTAGCGAATGAGAAGATGCTCAGCATCCCATGTCCTTGGAGCATCGCAGATGAAAACAAGGATGAGCCGGGCGTGGTGGCGCCCGCCTTTAATCCCAGCACTCGGGAGGCAGAGGTAGGAGGATCACCGTGAGTTCAAGGCCACCCTGAGACTACAGAGTGAATTCCAGGTCAGCCTGGGCTAGAGCGAGACCCTACCTTGAAAAACCAAAAAAAAAAAAACACCGATGAGGTTCCCCCACATGCCCGGGAGCCTGACCAAAATCCAAGACACGTCGACGGCCCATGTCCACCAGGACGAGGAACAAGAGAAGCGTCAGTCACTGCTGGAGGGACGCAAAACGGGGCAGACGGTGTTAAAGCCAAGCACAGAGCCGAAGGGCTGCATCGGGTGTGGGTCCACGTACAGGACACTCTGGCAGAGGCAGCCGAGGGACGAGGTGTGGGAGGAATGAGGAAGATCAGGAAGGGCTTTGAGGACAGTGAAATTGATCTGTGGGGTTGTGTACGAGCAGACACATGCCATCAGATATGTGACCCACAGAGTGTGAACCTGAAACTATAAATCCTGGGGGGGGACGTGTCAGAGGTCCTGGATTACAATGAATGGAGCATTTTGCAGGCTGACACCCAAGGTTGTCCTCTGACGGCCAGTGCACACTGAACACACACACACACACACACACAAATACAAATGGGGATTCTGGAGAGATGGCTCAGCAGTTAAGGCACTTGCTTGCAGAGCCTAACGACCCGGGTTCGATTCCCCGGTACCCACATAAAGCCACGTGCACAAAGTGGTGCATGTGTCTGGAGTTCATTTGCAGTGGCCGGAAGCCCTGGCACACTCCTTTGTCTTTATGTCTGTCTCCTCTCTTTCACTCTACTTGCAAATACATAAATAAAAATACTTTAAAATAGGGGCTGGAGAGATGGTTCAGTTCAAGGTACTTGCTCTGTAAGCCTGCTGACCAGAGGTGGGTCCCCAGCACCCAAGTGAAGCAAGATGCTATGATCCCAATGGACCTACAGCAGTGACAGGCAGAGCCAGGAGAATCCAGAAGCTCACAGAGACAGCTACTTTGGTCTTCCCAGCAGCAAACTACAAGAGAAACTCTGTCTTAAACTAGGTGGAAGGAGGGCTGGAGATGTGGCTCAGCGGTTAAGATGCTTGCCTGCAAAGCAGAAGAACCTGAGTTCGATTCCCCGGTACCCATGTAAAGCCAGATGCACAAAGTGGTGCATGTAAGTTCGTTTGCAGTGGCTGGAGGCCCTGGCACACCCATTCTCTCTCTCTCTCTCTCTCTCTCTCTCTCTCTCTCTCTCTCTCTCTCTCTTAAAATAAAATATTTTAAAAACCAAGGTGGAAGGAGAGGACCAGCACCCTGAGGTCCTCCTCCAGCCTCCACACTTTCTCAGTGGCGTTGTGTATCACACACACACAAATTAACAAAAAGAGCAAACAAATGTACCATTCCGATGGGGTGGTGGGGACAGTAGGAAAGGTGTGTGTGTTGGGACCACAGCTTCCTGTCGAGTGTTGCTATGAGCCTAAGGCTGCTTTCCATAGTAATGTTCAGAGTCTGGGGAGATGGCTCAGTGGTTTCCTTGCAAAGCTTGCTGACCCCAGTTCGAGCTTCCCCAGCGCACACTGCGAGGTGGGAAGCAATGTGGTGCGTGTGTAACTCCAAAGCGCCTTCAGAAATGGGAGGTGGAGCCAGGAGGATCCGGAGCTCGCAGGCCAGCTGGACCGCGCACACGGTGCTCATCCACACGGGCACATATAAGTTTTTAAAAAAAAGTAGAGCCGGGCATGGTGGAGCACTCGGGAGGCAGAGGTAGGAGGATCGCTGTGAGTTCAAGGCTACCCTGAGACTCCATAGTGAATTCCAGGTCAGCCTGGGCTAGAGCGAGACCCTACCTCAAAAAACCAAAAAAATAAAAAAAATTAAAAAAAAATTAATGTCCAATCCCCAGTCCAGCAAAAATATCAGAAAAGAAAAGAGGGCTACCAAATTATGGCTATTTTTAAACCCCAAAAGGGAAAATATTTTTAAGAATAACACTCAAGGTCATGTGAAAACATGCTCAGTGAACGCTGCCGGATGGCGGAGGGGAGGGTACCCAGTGGATCCAGGCGGGGCTGAGAAGCCCTCCATGAACTTGCCACGTGTGGTGGATGAGTGGGGAGGCTGTGTGTATAAGCATCGTACTCCTGGAGGATCCTAGACCTTTCCAACAAAAACCAAGCGTGCTGGGCGTGATGGCGCACGCCTTTAATCCCAGCACTTGGGAGGCAGAAGTGGGAGGATCACCATGAGTTCAAGGCCAGCCTGAGACTACACAGTGAAATTCAGGTCAGTGTGGGCTAGAGTGAGACCCTACATCAAAAAAAGAAAAAGAAAGAAAGAGAGAGAGAGAGAAAGAGAGAAAGCAAGAGAAAGGAAGGAAGGAAGGGAAAGGAAAGGAAAGAAAAGAAAGTGAAAGAAAGAGAGGAAGGAAGAAAGAAAGAAAGAAGGAAGGAAGGAAGGAAGAAAGAAAGAAGGAAGGAAGGAAGAAAGAAAGAAAAAGAGAGAGAGAAAGCAAGAGAAAGGAAGGAAGGGAAAGGAAAGGAAAGAAAGTGAAAGAAAGAGAGGAAGGAAGGAAGAAAGAGAAAGAAAGAAAGAAAGAAAGAAAGAAAGAAAGAAAGAAAGAAAGAAAGAAAGAAAGAAAGAAAGAAAGAAAGAGAGAGAAAGAAAGAAAGAAAGAAAGAGAGGGAGAGAAAGAAAGAAAGAAAGAGAGGAAGAGAGGGAGAGAGAGAGAGAGAGAGAGAGAGAGAGAGAGAGAGAGAGAGAGAGAGAGAGAGAAAGAGAGAAAGTCCATCTGTGTCCCCCTGGGGTAGCTGGTCACAAGGCTCCTGTGGAAATGTGCGTGTTCTGCCCCAGCCTTTCGAACCAAACCTTCGCCAAGCCCTCCAAGTGTTGTTTTTGAAAAGCTTCTTTTCTCCTCACATTTCTTCCTCTTCTTCCCTCAGGGCAATGCGCCCCACTCTTGGTCTCGGGGTGTAAACTCATCACTGGCTTTCCGTTGAGTCGGTAAGTGGATCGGCCACACTGTGGGAGGCCTGCAGTGTATGGGTGGGCGCTTGCCTTCTCGGCCCCCATTAGCATCACCTGGGAGCTGCCAAGGTCAAGGGAAAGTGCAGAGGAGGAAGAGGGCAGATCCAGGAGTACAGAGAGCAAGGTCAGACATGTTCGAGCAATCAACATGCGTGACACATGTAGAAACACACGCGTGGGTACATACGTGCTCAGAATGTGACCAGAAAACATTTTCCTGGGAGCGTTCCTTTAGCCAAAATGTTTGCCTGGTTTTTTTTTCTTGTTGCTTTTTGGCGTGTGTGTGTGTGTGTGTGTGTGTGTGTGTGTGTGTGTGACAGGGTTTCGCTGTAGCTCCTCGCTGACCTGGAACTTACTCTGAACTGCATCCCAGGCCGTCGTCCAACTCCTGGCGATCCTCCTACCTCGGCCTCCCAAGGGCGAAGATCACAGCCCACCACACTCAACCTAATAGTTCCATGATTAGAAAAGAGTGATTGCGCCCCAGAGCCACTTGGCCTGCTTCTCTCGTGACAAGTTGCTCCTGCAAAGTTTCTGCTGTGTGGGTTTCTCAAAGTATCTGTTTTTACTTGTGGAATTATTCGGATTTCCACATCAACAATTAGCTTGAAGCCTTCATGATCTGGAAGCTATGAATATATTAGTATTATTTTATGTTTCTTTTTTTGTTGTTTTTTTTTTGAGGTTTTTCGAGGTAGGGTCTCACTCTAGCCCAGGCTGACCTGGAATTCACTATGGAGTCTCAGGGTGGCCTTGAACTCAAGGCGATCCTCCTACCTCTGCCTCCCAAGTGCTGGGATTAAAGGCGTGCGCCACCACGCCTGGCATTTTATGTTTCTTTTGTTTTTAAAAAAAGCCAGCTTTATTGGGATGTAATTCACCTGCCACACAGGTCACTCACATGAAACACACAGCCCGGTGGTTTTTAGTATATTCAAAGAAGCGCACAGCCTTCAGCACAATCCGTTTTGTAATGTCTTAATTTCGGCTGACAGAAACACCATCCCTTTTAGCTAACACCCCACATCCCTTCACCCCTACCGGCTCTGAGCAATAATGGATCTATGTCCGTCTCTGTGGCAATGGAATCCTTGGCCGGGAAGTGGCTCAGTGGGTAGGAGTACTTGCCACGGGAGCATGAAGACCCTAATACCATGTGAGTTCAATTCCCCCCAGCACTGGTGTAAAAATCTGGTCATAGTCACACATGCCTGCACCCCTAGTCCTATTCCATCATGAAATAGCAGGAAGTCCCTGATCAGCCAGTGTGACCAAAAACAGCAGCTCCAGGTCCAGTGAGAGACTCCATCTCAAGGAAACCAGAAGGGCAACAACCGACATTCGCCTCCACTTGTGTGTGAACAGGGTGCACACATTTGCACACACAAATGCATGAACTACACACACACACACACACACACACACACACACACACACACACACACTGTACCACACATACGCCTGCAGAAAGAATAAATGGTAAATCTGTGTGTGTATAACTTATTCTTCACTGACACTGGGCTTCTTTCCTCATTTGGCTATGGTATGAACACTGGTATACAAGTACTGTGTAAAACTGTGTTTTTAATTCCTTGGGATATTTTCCTAGAAGTGGGACTGCTGGGTTCTGTGGTGATTCTACAGTTAGCTTTTGTTTGGTTGGTTGGTTTTTCGGGGTAGGGTCTCGCTCTAGCCCAGGCTGACCTGGAATTCACTATGGAGTCTCAGGGTGGCCTTGAACTCATGGCGATCCTCCTACCTCTGCCTCCCGAGTCCTGGGATTAAAGGTGTGTGCCACCACACCTGAGTTATAATTAGCTTTTGCAGTACCACTAAACCGCCTTCTATGTGGCCCGTTTCCACAATGGGCTCTAGGCTCTCCATGTTCCTTTCCTTCATCTCTGTGACAATGACAGCCATCTTTGTGGTGATTACTTTCTCCTCTGGCTCCAGTGTGCGCGCCCCAATAGCTAAGATGCCGGGCATCTCATGCTCTTGTTAGCCTCTGTGGGAAATTGTCTCTTTGCTCATTTTTCACTGGATAGTTTGTCATTCTTTTGTAAGTCCAGTTTTTCCCTCAAAAGTGTTCTTTTTGGTCCAATTGTCTGTACTTGTTAGTAAGCTCCTGATACGCAGGTTCAACTTCATGTCCCCATTCTTGTGACCGAGAGACCGAGCCTCTAATTTGGAGAGAGCCATCACATTGCATTGCCCTCTGGTCTTTACCCACAGGCTCTGTCATTCTTATGTCATTTGGGGGATGTGGAATAAAGGCGGATATTCACTTGCTGTTCCCAATCTAGTCACTACTTGAATAGAGTTTGATGCGAGAGAGATTATCCTTAATTTTGTAAAATAAAAGGTCTTCAACCTCCCCTTTCAATAAAGTAAAAAATTTAACAGATAAAAAAATGATAGCTAAGACGGAAAAAGTGAGCAGTAATTTTTGGTGTCATACATAACCTACTCTTGCTATAAACTGTGAGTCTCTCTATGGGGGTGGGGAGTGGACTGGTTCAATCCTAACTTCTCAGACACCAGGGAGAATAGAATTGAATGTAGGCTCTAGACCTACTCTCTCAGCTACTTTTCCCACTATAATAAAATGCCTGATAAAAGCAATTTAAGGGGGCTGGAGAGATAGTTCAGCAGTTAAGGCACTTGCTTCCAGTGCCTAAGGACTCAGGTTCAATTCCCCAGCACCCAGGTAAGTCAGATGCACCAAGAGGTGCATGCATCTGGATTTCGTTTGCAGTGGCTGGAGACCCTGGCATGCCCATTCTCTCTCTCTCTCTCTCTCTCTCTCTCTCTCTCTCTCTCTCTCTCTCTGTGTGTGTGTGTGTGTGTGTGTGTGTGTGTGTCTTTGTCTGTATCTCTCTGCTTGTAAGTAAATAAAAACAGCAATTTAAGGAAGGAGGGGCTTATTTTGCTGACAGTTGGAGGAGACAGTCCACTGTGCAGAGAGCTTGAGGCTGCAGCTCATATCACATCCGCCATCAGAAAGCAGAGAGACATGAATTCTACTGCTTATTTTCTCCTTCTTAAAAATAATTTTATTTATTTACAAGGAGAGAGAGAGAGAGAGAGAGAGAGAGAGAGAGAGAGAGAGAGAGAGAGAGCACTCAAGGGCTTCCAGCCACTGCAAACTTCAGATACATGTGTCACCCTGTGCATCCGGCCTACGTGGGCACTGGCGAATAAAGCCCAGGTCCCTAGGCTCTGGAGGCAGCCACCTCAACCATTGAGCAAGCTCTCCAGCCCTAGTTTCTCCTTTTTATTCAGTCCAGTGCCCCAGCCTATGGAATGGTGCCTCTAGCTTCTACAATGAGTCCTTAGTTGACCTAACCTAGAAACTTTCTCACAAACCTGCCCAGAGATTTGCTTCTGTGCTTCCTGCAATCATCTCCTAGTCACCGGGACCAACTTCCAAACAGACACAGTTTAGGGGACGAGGGGATTGACTTCAAGCTTACAGATCCAGGGGGAGTTCCATCCATGGAAGAAGAGACGGCTTACATCCATGCATCCAAGCAGAGAGACATGACTGCAGTAAGCAGACAGCCAGCAGCCAGCACGAGGCCCCAGAGGTTCAGCTCCTCTCTGTACAGCTTGGGGCTGGAATTCAGACCTGCCCAGTGACACGGCCCTCCAGCAGGACTCTGCCTGCTAGAAGCTGAAGTTGGAAACTCAATTTTAATAAAACACCTGAGTCCATGGGGCCATACACTCACACTAGCACAGGGCTGATTCCAAAGCCCATCAGGTTGACCAAGTTAACTAGCACAGTCTCCCACCCGCCCCAGTACAAAGATTCCTGAGCCTTGGAATAAGGCTAGCAGACTCTACTTACAGAGACCCACTGGCATGCTGGTTAAGAATTCATAAGCTGGGCTGGGAAGACGGCTGAGAGGTTAAAGGTCCCTGCCTGATGACCTTTCCCCTGTACCCACCTAAAGCCAAATGAACAGAGTGGTACATACATCTGGAGTTTGTTTGCAGTAGCAAGAGGCTCTGACATACCCTCTCTCTCTCCTCACCCTCTCTCTCTCTCCCCTCTCTCCTCTCTCTCTCTGCTTGAAATAATAAATAAAAATCTTTTTAAAGGAATTCATATTCTCAGAGCCTGTCTGGGGTAGACCCAGAAATCTGAATTTTGGTGTCCTCTCTGGGTATAGCAGTTACCTTCTTGTTGCTGGGGGGAAAAAATTAAAAAACAAATCCCACCGAAAAGTAGCACATGCAAAGAACAATTTCATTTGGCCTACAATCTCAAGAGGAAATTTCACTGTGGCAGGAAAATCCTGGCCCACCAGAGGCTGTGACCACATCTTGTCACATCAACTTGGAGGAAGCCGCAGGAGAGAACTAGAGAATGCCCAGTAGGGCTGGAAAGTAAACCTCAAGGTCTTCTCCCCACCCCTCAGCAACACATCTCCACCGGCAAGGCTCAGCCTCCTAAATTGCCACCAGCCGGGGGTTGAGTGTGAGGCTATGGGGGGGGGGACACTCCACGTTCCATCCGCCACACTAGGTGATTTAATGTGGCAAAATGGGAAAGAAAGCCTCGATCTGCCTCCAGAGGACCCAACAAATTCGTCATATGGAAAGCACAACCTCGTTCAAAGCCTTTGATTAAGCAAATACGGGGGCATGAAGAATTCCCTCTTCAAATAGGACTTGAGAGTTTTCCAGGGAGCTGACAGGCTAGAGTTATCCGACCATCTGCCTGTCTGCAATCATCTGCCCATTAAGCTCAAGTGCAGCCTAGATCTACCGAGACACATCAGCTTAAAATGCTGCTTCCACAGTCCCCACCCAATCTCGGACGACAGTGAGCGCTGACCCTACTCACCAAACACGTTCTCCACGATTTTCTCTTGCAGGAAACAAGACCAGAGGCAGCCGTGTGTTCGTTAATGGGAGTGTGGGCGTGGCTGTCATGTTAATATGATGGCATTTCAGTTATGTTTATTAACATCATGGTAATGACACATATAATGTCTATAGTGTGATGTTAAGAAAAATAATCCATAGCAGTCCTAATTATATAACTTTCTATTTTTTGGTTTTTTTTTCAAGGTAGGGTCTCGCTCTAGTCCAGGCTGACCTGGAATTCACTATGTAGTCTCAGGGTGGCCTTGAACTCACGGTGATCCTCCTACCTCTGCCTCCCGAGTGCTGGGAGGAAAGGCGTGCACCACTGACTTTTTATTAATATAGGACCTAGAAATTTAAAACCCTGGGGGTTAATTTCCAAGAGTATTTTAAGGCAACCTTTGTGGGGCTTAAGCTACTTATCATTTATTTTCTTCCTATTATTCAACCCACCTTGTCTGTGAAACAATATGTTACAGGCCATATATTATTTTTGTATTGTCGTGTGACTTTTCCTGGGTGGATGTCCAAAAATTTCTGTTCACCCCACATAGAAAGGACACTGACGGAACAAAGCAAGGGTCCTACCAAGTGTGGCTGGGTGAACCAATGAGATTTTGGGGATGATTTCACTCGAGCATAGGAGCCTCTTGGGTGACTGTAACAGCTGAGACTAATTATTCAAAGCTCCACCACAGAGAAGTCCCGCCCCATAAAGAGGACCTAACACATAAAGAGACACTCGGGAAGTCTTGCTGAGTGTCTCCTCTCTCCTTCCACTTTGGAAAACCTAGATTGCTGCCATTCTGACTTACCCTATATTCCCTTCTGATACCTACTTCTCAGAACTGCCATGTCTCTTCTTCTTTAGGGAGAAAAGAAAAATCAACTCTCCAGAAACCTCAGCCCAGGGATGAAGAGATGGCTTAGCGGTTAAGGCGTTTGCCTGCAATGCAGAAGGACCTGAGTCCGATTCCCCAGTGCCCATGTAAAGCCAGATGCACAAGAGGGCGCATGTGTCTGGAGTTCATTTGCAGTGGCTGGAGGCCCTGTTGTGCCCATTCTCTCTGTCTGTCTGCCTCTCTCTCTCTCTCTAATAAATAAATAAAAAATATTAAAAAAAAAAAGAAACCTCAGTCCAAATCCCATTAAGAACCAGCCTGGCACCCTTCAGTATCAACACACTTGGGCCAGGAGGACCGGGCTGAGTACTAGG
>PVHP010034568.1:0-18998 GCA_004024765.1 Zapus hudsonius
AAGAGAGCTACTGTTATAAAAGTGGAAGAGGCTCTCTGACAAGAGCAACAGTCTTTGTCAGAAGGAGAATGAAAACAAGGCCACCTCAGTGATAACTTTTCCAAAGGTTCCTTACCTAGACTTGTGTTTCTGCTTATCATCCAAACACTGCTGATATTTGATTAGCTGAACCTGAACAGAAAGCGAAGTGCGAGAGGACCAGACTGAAGCTCTCTACAATGGACAGGATATTGACCAGAGGCGTTTGGAAAGGGAGAATGCCTACTACACTGTCATAGGTCCACTTCTATAAGAGGTGATTGTGATATCTTTTAAGTCTTTTGGGAATCGCGGTAAAACATAGATATACTAGATGTTCCTAAACCCATTCTTTAAAGTTGATCATTCTGCTGTTAGAGCATATGCATAATACTTCTTTAAGTAGTAATAATTGAACAACCAAGTGGAATATCTCTTAACTATTACCAGGTGCACACAAGACTATTTACCAATGCAAGTGTAATGACTATCAGTTTGCTACCTCTACTCTTCGGTCAGTAGACATTTGTTTCTAGAATATTGTACTTACTGGTTTCATTTATTTTCAATGGGAAATTCCCCTTAACTGGGCTTCCTTTCTTTTTTTTTTTAATATATATTTATTGTCCATAATGAGTTACATTATTTAGTGGGCAAACCATGCATTGTTATCCCGAATTCCCCAATTACCAACAAATAAACAAACAAATCTAGCTTTGTTGAAAACAAAAATTGCTCACCTTTCAACTTCAACGACAGGGAGTTTGACCACAGAGGGATTATTGTGGTTCCAATTCTTGGAAGCCCCTCTAATTGGTAACTAATGTTGGTAGCAATGAGCATTTGAATTCATTATTTTCAAAAACACCAGCACATTTTCACTTCAATCACAGGGTGATGTGACCTTTTTGAATTTCTAATTACAAAGCAGCTCCATGGGTTCCAGAGGTCAACTTTTAATAGCATAAGTATATTTGGATGATAGACTTGTAACCACACTGATATCAAATGGCTCTATGAAACCTAGACAATTGCATACTGGGGGAAAAAGTGTATTGCTAATAACTATGCCAGGAAACTTCATGAGATGGCCTTCCCAAATATTAATTTTCTATATTATGTCTACTTTCACTGTACTGCTGCACCCAATTAAAGCATCAAGCACTTAACCTATACTTGTGAAAAAAGCAGTTTATGAGGGGTGTAATCATACTCCCATAGGTCCAATTATCTCAGTTGGCTTCCAATTAATCCATAGAGTTGTTAGAGCCTCCTTTTAATTAGATCTCTTCCTCTCAAAGAACAATCTTTCTATTTTTTTCATATTTCACTTTATTATTTTCTTTACTGGAACCCTGCAGGGTGGGAATACTACTTTGAAATATCCTTGTTTGTTTGATGGCTAGTTGAGACTTAATAAAGATGATATTTTTAACTGGCAAATGCTTTTGAGAAGAGATAAAAATGTAAGTCCTCTCTACAAAAATTAAAAGCAAATATGTACAAAGTGAGAAGAGACGTAGCTTGTACATTTTACATTTAATATTTTTTCTCATTAATTCCCATTGATCTTCTTCTGGCTCTGAATGTGAAAATCATCACAGAAAAGGCCCTTTTTTCTGTCTAATTTACCTGTTAACGTGATTATGTTTAAGGACATTCATGTATGTTCTGAATTAAGAGGTAATAAAATGAACAGGAGGAGGAAGACATTTGATCCTTAGTGACATTTCATGTTAAATCTCCTGCAGGCCCTGGATAAAGCACTAATGATAAAAGGTTGCATGGACTGCAAGGGATTTCTTTCATATTTGCTTTTGAGGAGCTGGTCAACTATTATATTCTTTTCAGACAGCCTCAAAAACAATTCTTTGAAATCATAGATTAAAATCTGAAATTTGATCGCTCCTTGCAGCCAACTTCCTAAGTCTTTAAAAATATTGTTTTTATGTGTGACTCTAACATTCTCAGTAGCTTGAGAATTTATTCAGCTTCCCAGAAGTGGGATTCTCTTCGCTGTATTCCACGTGTCCATTTCACTACTGCTTAGTACACGGGAAGAAAGGGAAGGAGTAAACCATTTTATTTATAAATTGATTGGCATTGCCAGAATTAGGCTTTATGAAAACTGAATTAACTCAGCAAGCTTTATGTTTCTTTAAATATTTTATTCATTTTTCAAGCAGAGAGAGAGAGAGAGAGAAAGAGAGAGAGAGAGAGAGAGAGAGAGAGAGAGAGAGAGAGAGAGAGAGAGAGAGAGAGAGAGAGAGCACCAGGGCCGCCACCTTGTGGGTCTAGCTTATGTGGGTCCTGGGGAATCGAACCCGGGGCCTTAGGCACTGGAGGTAAGTGCCTTAACCGCTGAGCCATCTCTCCAGCCCTCTTTATGTTTTTTAACCCAATAAATAAATAAGTTTCTGTCTACTTTTCTGTCCAGAAAAATTGGACAATAAATTAGAGATATAAATTAAGTCCAATTGCTTTCATCATTCATGTCTTTGATGGTATCTACTACTACTATAGGAGATCATGAACACATTTAATGGAGTCATATTTTCCAAGAATGTCAGTAAATAATAAAGGTCACAGATTTTCCAAAAAAAAGAAGCCTATGGATATAAACAAGCCAGATATAGATTTGGTACTAAAACAGGCCTTTCTTGATAGTTCATTTATGATAATAAACTGATTCTTAACTCTAGAAATTGCACATTCATTTTCCAATAGCATGCTACCGTGTTTTTTTTGTAACTGATTGAGGAGAAACAAGTTATCACATGCTACTAATGGTATTTTTCAAATCTGTCTACAGTGCTAATCTGAGCCAACACGAGACTCAGCCTCTGGGATCCTCTCAGCAGTTTCAACTCCTTGTATATTGCTTAGAGTATTTACAAGGCTTTCAACAAATATTTATGGAAGGAATTCAAAAAGAAATAAAAGGATTATTCTTAGTATTTATTTGGTGGGAATGCTATATAGATATATCCACAGACAAGATTGAAAAATATGATATGTTTTTAGTACTTTAGGAAAAAATAAAAGGTTTCTTAAACACAGTGAGCATAATTCAGTGTATCATCAGTTTCAAACTCTAGTGGGGAAAAGTGCAAAGAAGTTGCAGAGAATCTACTTTTTTTTTTTTTGTAAAGTTTTCCAAAACAACTTTCTTAAAGGTACCAACCATGGACTGTGAGTAGTTCAAAAGACTCAATAGCACATTGTTCTTAGTGTGGATGTCCATTTTTGACTGCTGGTAGAATAAATTGACAAAATGTGCAAAATTCAGTTCCTAGTTGCTAAGATTAAAAGAAAAACACCTGAATAAACAAATCAGGCACTATTCAGATTGCCTTTATTTCTAATTGTTCTCATGTGAGACTCTGAATGAAAAGTAAATTACCAGGATGTTGCTCAGTGATTAAGAAATTCGAACAATGGGATTTGTCTAAGGGAATTAGACTTAAATACTCTTTTACATTTCAAGCACCTGGATTTTCCAGAAGAAACTTTCCCTTTGATTTTACAGGTTAGCATCTCCAGTCAGGGCCTGGACATCACTGCCATTCTGGGTTTTTTCATTCAATCCCTCTGCAATTTGATCCTCTGTTTTGTCTTCTCATAGATTTCTTACTCTCTCACATTTCTCTGAAGGAATGTGCTAGGGATTGAATTGCAGGTCTCATGCAAGTAGGGCAAACCCTCTTCCACAGAGCTATAAACCCTCTTCTTACTTCGGTTTTAACATGGTCTAAGATTGTACACTTCAGATGAGACCTAAGACTCCATTCATGTAGAGATTTTAAATGTCTCCATTCAAATCATTAGGTGACAATTACATAACTTAATTTCACTGAAGGAAATGTTACTGCACTGGATTTGGCAGGAGACCCCCACTAGAGATTTAAGTGATAATCTATTAAATGTTCAGAAATCCTTATTGAATGAAACCACTATGTGGTAGTCTAACACTGGGTTACTTTAGTTGATCTCAGTTATTAGCCATATTCCCAAGGGTACAAATACATCAATTTATATTTGGAATTGCTGTTTTATACAGCAACTGTCAAACCATGAGACACCAGACAGGACACACACATTCCACCCACTGAGTTTCCCAGACACATAGGAATCAATTACTGTAACGTTTATTACTGTTTGACAACCAGCTCTTTGTAGAATCCGCCTCTTCTTTTCCCTTTTCCTTTTTCTCTATACCTCTCACACTCTGGCCCCACTTCCTCTCAGTCTTATGTTCCTTCTCTTTTTCATGCCAAGTATGTTCCTATCTCAGATTTGTAGAATGCTACAGTTCCAAGCACATCAGAATCACCCACACACACTCTGAATGAAAGTCCTGTGAGAACTGTGGTTTGACAGACCCAGAGTGGATCTTGAATTACCTGACTTGCCCTTCTCATGCCTAGTTATGTTTGGAAATGATGAAATATATCTTATCTCTGTGCTGATTGCTCCAGAGAATTCTTTTCCACCTCCCTCTGCTAAGCAGTAGCCTCTTTTACCTGGGCAAGACTTTGGAAACTGGATGCTCATTATTAATTCTCCCAGAGCTGAGTGACTGCGGCTCACTAGCTGTCAGAGTCAGCAGTACACAGAATGGCCATTGCTACCGTTTATAAACCTCTCCATGCATTCAGGAACTTAAATTCCTCTCCGATTTCTTTTACATACCTATCTAAACCCTCCTTCCTCCTTTCTCCCCTGTTCTCTTCTCTCATCCAGGAATGCTTCTTTCTTTATTCCATATTTTCCACATAGACTTCTAGTCTGAATCCACTGTTTCATTTTTCCTTTTCACTGTGATACATGCAAATGGATGCCCTTAACTCCAGTACAACCTTCTGTGATATAGCTTTAATTCCCCCAATTTCCAGAAACAAATCGGAGTGAAAATAAGAATGACTTTTGTTCTGGGTTACCTGCAAATCTGTTACAAGTACACTAGAAGTATAATTCTTCAAAATAAATAATTAGGAAGCTATGCCGCTTTCTATGCCTAGGAAACCATTTGTAACGTGATTTATACTACTTTGTAATGTAGACTATGTGAAATACCAATTTACAGCAGATTTCTGTGGATGCCTACAATGGGTAACACATAAGGTCCAAGCCTTTGATCATTTGTCTATTGATGGACATATTGGTTAAGACAGCTTTTTATACAAAGTACTTGCATATTGTAGCCATTTTTAAAACTTTAGTAAGGATGAATGAACTATATTAGGTGAAGTAAACTTTTATGAATATTTATCAATTAGGTTGCCATATAAAAATATTTACATAAATAAATATAGATATTTTTAAATTTAAAGACATAATTATTTGAATCTAGCATTATCCTCTCTGTACTAAATTCTCAATGAATTATACATATCTATTTCAAAAATATTCTCTTTCATCTTATATTTTCTACATTATTTCAGAATTTTGGTGACAAAATTTATAGACGTCTATCTATATACATAAATCAGGGTTTTCCTCACTTTTTTTGGTGGTTGTTTTATTATTATTTCTTTGTTTGAGAAAGCATCTTACTAGGAAGTCTTTGCTGGCCTAGGGTTTGCTATGTGGATCAGGCTGGAATCAAATTTGTGGTGGTCCTCTTGCCTCTGTTTTCTCTTTTTGGGATTATAAATGGGCACCATGATATTCCTCAAAACCAGAATTTTTGTAAACAATATGGACATACCTACTGAAAATCGAGCAACACTATAAAAAACCTTCTTGACATTGTCAGTTACTTCATTGCTTGCACCAAAATTAGTGCCTATTTTTAGTCTCCTTCCTTTAGTTATAAAATACCTAGTGTAAACAGTTTAAGGAGGAAGGATTTATTTTGGCTCATGGTTTCTTTGGGTTTAGTCCTTGGTCTGGACCTGTGCAGGGTGAATTAGTTCATCAAGACAGGCAGCATGTGGAGAACAAAGTGGCCCCCAACATGGCAGACAGGAGGCAAAGAGGGTGCCAGCTGAAGACACCAGGGGACAAGACACAACTTTCAAAGTTTTACAGCCTTTGACTTTCACCTTACGACTATTCCCCTTGTCCACATTACTGCCACCTCTACATAATGACACCAAACTATGAATTCATCAATTAATTAATCCACTGATGAAATCAGAGTCACCAAGTTCCAATAACTATCCCCAAAGCATATCAGACTGTAAGCAAGCCTTCAATGTGAGAATCCTCCTGGGGATGCTTGCTACCCTAACTGTCGGAACAGTTTGGCACTAAGCTGGGAATTGAGGAACCCTGCTTATAACTTTGAATGACATTCCGTATTTCAGTCTTAACAAATACAGAATGACATTATTGATCTTTTTCTGCTTCATTTTTTCCTAAAAATTAAAACATTTTAAGCTGACATAAAATTATATTATGTTATAAGAATTTTTGTCACTTTCTACCGATTATATAAGCTTTAGATTGCAGGAGGTATAGTCTATCAAAGTACGGTTATTTCAAGGTCTAGAATTGGAATATTTTCCATAGTCTAAGTAGAAATTTTAATGAATAAGTGTTAATGGCTTTGCCCTAAATGAATGAACCTATCCTGACTCCTTCCTGATTAACAAGCTCCTTGTTGCTTGAGTCATTCTTTTAATTGAACTAAACTTTGTATCATTCATAAAATTCTCTGAAATAAAGACAAAATTAGATGCATAGATCTATTTTTTCACACACACAAGCACATGTAAATTCAATTTTTGTATATTTATGTTCAAAATAACTTACAGTGCATGAAACCTATAATATTCAAAAATTGACATAAGATGGCACAATATTAACTTCTAAAATATTATATTACTGAGATGTGCTATTAAACAAAACTCATAATCAGGCCTACCTTTACCTACGAACCTTAGAAACAGAGAATGAGTCTCTTGACTTCTGCTCAGATCAGACAGTGCTCAGATCTGCTCAGTGACAATGTCGCTGTCCTATGAATTGCCTCACTTTTCTCAATGACAATTTCTGCTGCTTCCCTATCCACGATAATAATACACAGGTAATCCCCAACTTTCAAATGTCTGAGATACAACAGTCTCACTTAGCAATGTTTAAAGTTATTTTTTTTTCAGGTAATACACCACTTTGGGGGATGAATATTGGTTTGGTGGTTAAGGAACTTGCTTGCAAAGTCTAATGACCTGAGTTTGGTTCCCCAGGACACACCTAAACCCAGATGTGCAAAGTGGCAAATGCATCTGTAGTTCGTTTGCAGTGGCAGGAGTACCTGTTGCACTCTGACTTTTGACTTCCCTCCCTACCTGTTTGTCTCTCATTTTATCAAATATTTATATACATATTTAGCTTTTAAATATTTTATTATCTTTCAAATTAAATATCTTTATTATCAATAATTAGGTACATTGTAGGCAAATCTTGTGATGGTACCCCAATTTCCCTCTTCCCTGTCCTCAACCCATTGGGGAATTTTGAATTTTCCATCCTGACCAGCAAAATAGGATGTTATTGTCAATCATGCAGTGCTGCTGAGAAGGAACAGTGATCAGTGTTTCTCATCCAGCCACACCTTAGCAAGGCTCATCAGCTGGCACTCTGCTCTGCAGTGCATGGCGTTGCTAAACCATGAAGCTTGGTAGGTCAAGTGTCCTGAGTTTCTCAATGCTTGTTCATTTTACTGTATTTTCAGTTTCCCATGAGATTATTAGGCTATAGTCACATTTGAATGGACGTCAGTCTCATATGTATGCTGGAAATTTTTTTGAGCAATTTAATAGTAAAACAGGTGAGGAGGCTTGTAGGTATAAACAACTTGAATCTATCAATCTGTTTGGAAAGACACACATCTTATTTTCCATGTTACTTATCCTTAGTGTATCAAAATCAATAACATGGGATAATACTGGATAAACTAAGAGATTATTACTGACATTTATAATTTCTAATTTATTTAATAATGCAATGAGGAATTTTTGCTGCCTTTATCTATTTCAGTTTATTAATAATGGAACATTTTAAGACCTTTATTATTCATGTGATCAGAATGTGTGAAAATGTCATTTTATGTGCATCTTAACCACTTCCTCTACATGAAAGTGTTTTCTCTTAATTGATAATGAGGTGCTTACTGCTATTTGGTATATAAGGAAATGTGCTTCCTAACATAATCAGAACTTTCTCCTCTTTTGAGAGATGAGTTGACATTTCCTTCCATATGTGTTATGCAGATTTAATTCTGAAATTTTCCAGATTCCCATAATTGTCAACATACGTGAAATAAACCACTGAAGAGAAGAAATAAGTTTTTTGCCTCATACTTTCAGAACCATCAATCTCTATTTGGCTCCATTAAAATAGGTCTGTAGTACATTGCATAGGGTGGAGTAGACTTATAGTTTACTTCAGACTTGTTGAGGAGGATTAAAGGAAAGAAGGAGAAAGAAATAGAAAGAGAGAGGAGAGAGAGACAGAAAGAAAGAGAGAGAGAGAGAGAGAGAGAGAGAGAGAGAGAGAGAGAGAGAGAGAGAGAGAGAGAGAGAGAGAGAGAGAGAGAGAGAGAGAAAGCAAGGGAGGTGGAGAGGTGTCCAGGTAAGCCATAATGGCCTAACTTTCTCTGATGAGGGTGCATGGCTTATTGGATTCTCCATTTACCAAGAGTGATGCCAGCTGTGAATTAAACCTTCAACCCAGGAGCTTTGAGCAAAGTCCATATTCAAACTGTAGAACCGCTGTATAAAGTAACTTATATTTGAATCTGAAACATAAGCTCAATAGCTTTCCCATCATTTAGATATTCTGGGAAATTTTGAATTTTTATTAAAGAAAAAAATTGTTTAATTGAGTGAATCAATGAATGGAAATAAACAATAATGACAACCTGAGTGGAATGTTAATTACTGCTGCAGTTTCTAAAGGAAGCCCTTAACAAGGGCACTGTAAATAATTTTGCGTTTTAAGTTATGAAATAAAATTTCTGTAATATCAAAAATGTTTACTTTACATAATTCTTCAAAACAGTCATTTTAGATAGCAAAAAATTGTTTTAGTCACACAACCATTCAGAGATCCAAGGCAAAGGGATTCCTTACATCTTCATTACCATTCTAGAATGGTAGCAGAGGGAAGGATTGTGAAGACTTCAAAATTCAAGATCACTTAGGAAGCAACCATATGTTCAAATCCAGATGAAGAGTACTAGAAAATACAGCCCTTAGATTGGTACTAATTTCAATCTACAATTCTTTTCTGGAAAAATCTACAGAGAACATAATGGTGCAAAATTAGCAATACCCACTTATAATTCATGAGTATAGAAAAAATTTGCTCTTCATAATAAAATATACAGAAATAGGCTTATAAAAGTAGGAGAGTTAAAACTCCCAATGTACACCCATAGAGCCAGATTGGAATTGCACCGTAGAGAATGCTACAAAGGAAATAGATTGTTGACCTCAAAGGTTGTGGATCTATATGTCAATTTATTCTTGTAATCTTTAAAATTAACAGTAATTTGCCATTGATAGAATTCCTAAAACTGTTTATGTATTTCAATGTCATAGATTTATATGACAACCAGTTTAACAAATTTTGTTCTGGTTTACCATTGTCCATTTGTATCATATTGAGATTTTCTTTCTTCTGCTATAATAGGATTTGATGAACTTTATTCTCTCCTTATCGACATTTCTTATAACCTTTTAAATATAGTAATTCTGAACTTAACTATACTTTTCTTAAGACATACTGCTTTATCTACAATAAGCATAAGAACTTATTTACAAGTATATATATAAATATAAATATAATTTTAGTTTGTTATAAACAGGAATCATATTTTCTATTCTCTTGAACAATGTCACTTTTCCTTTGTCTTTTATAAATCAAGATAAGACTAAAATTACTTCACATTTTAGACTACTCATAGCATTCATGTACACGACATATGTGTGATATGTATGTGCTCAGTGCATATACATGCTGATTTATGTATGGGTATATATGTGTGCAGGGTGCAGGTACTTGTGCACTAGTGTGCATGTGCTCATGGAGGTCAGACTTTTATGTCAGGTGTCTTCCCCATTTGATTTCTATCTTAATTTTTGAGCCAGAATTTATCACTTAGCCAGCAACTCAGAATTAGGCTGCCTGGCTGGCCCCATGAATCCCCATGTCTCCACCACCTAGCACTGGTATTGCTGGTTTGTGCCATTACACCTGGATTTTATGTGGCTGCTGAGTGTCTGATTCAGGTTCTCGTGCTTACATTCAAGTGCTTCATTGACTGAGCCGCATCCCCATATTTATAGGAGACAAAGGTTTTAACACACACATAATGCATCTCTCCAACACACAGATTTCCTATTTCAAAGCTGTGATGGTTAGGTTTTGTTGTCAACTTGATATTTTTAATTATCTTGGATGGGTCTCTGAGGATGTTGACAGGAAAGCAGCTTCTCAGCAAGGGGCAGGATGTAAAGAATCTCAAAGAAGCTAGAAGTAAACATCCTTTCCTGTGTGGGCAAATGCAGGAAGGAAATTCCAGAGACTCAGGAAGCCATTAAGTCTGGAATACTGTTGCAAGACCCCACCTTAAGCCAATATAAAGGAGAAAAAATTCTCTTTGGACCTCCTGCCTGTTTTTTGTTCTGTGTGTATTGTGTAGGTGATGAATTTTTCTCTGTGCTCAGACCTGTGAAAGAGGGCCAGCCTCTCTCACTGTTACAGAACTTCCCCTCAATCTGTAGTTTCAATAAATACTCCCCCCCCCAAATTGTGCCTGGTTTGAAGATTCATCCCAGCAGCCTGTGGATAACTATGACAACAGCTCTATAGACAGAGGAATGTGGCATCCAAATGGGCCCTGGAGTATATCTGCTGTGTCAAGGTCATATTCATTATAATTTTTCTTTTGTGCTTCTTCATTCTTCTAAGTCTTGTTTCCCTGGTTACATCCACATATAAGGCTTTTTTTCTTTCCTTCATTCCTTCCTTTCTTTTTTTTTTTACTTCTTTTCTATCTTTCCTTCTCTCTTCTTTCCTTCCTTTCTTCTTTCTGTTCTTGTTTCTTCTACTTAATTTTCAAAATATGTAATTTTCTTGGAATACTTCATTAACATTTCTGAACCTTTGAGGATCTTAATTTCATTTAGTGTTTCTATTTTTTTTCCCAATGCAGACACTAGACATTTTAGAAAGCCATTTTTTTCATTTCAAAGAAGGCTAAGCAATAGAAACTTGAAGTTGTGTGGACTCTATGTTTTGTGTGTGTGTGTGTGTGTGTGTGTGTGTGTGTGTGTGTGCGTTTGTGTGTGTAGGAGGGTGCCTAACCCTTGATTTAACAGAGTGTTATACAACACAGTGAAAGACGAGTTCAGCATTAATGTTTACCTTAGTATTCGAACACTGATTTTGAATAAAGAAACAAAAAGTAAATATATCAAGTGTATAACATACTGACTATATTGAAATAAGTAACTTATGTATAGTTCTTTCCACATATAAATCAATTATCTAATTTATGCTTACTGATAAGATTTCTTTAAATAAAAATAAGTGCTAGATGAATTTTCATTTGTTATAAATTTCAATGCATCTTTAAATGCAAATTCCTGTCATTGTATTCATAATCACATGCATTTATGAGAGATTTTCATAATTTTGAATCTTTATTAATAAGGGGGTTAGATGTATTAGTATGTGATATAATTTTGAACTAGCATGGGCTAATTTTTAGAGTTTGACATAAATGGTGGGTATATTTAATATCAGTATTATTTGGGTCATACATTTTGGCATATATAAATGAATTCATTCATACTCCATACAGAAATAAATTCATTGAATTTTCTGGTATCTACAATCACAATACCATCCATAGATTATGCCAGACTAGAAATATTTCATGAAACTCTTCCATAGAGTTTCCTTACCTTAATCTGTGAAGATGAAGTGGAATGACAAAAATTGCATTCCTTTTTCAGGAACTGCAAAGCTCCTCTTTCACTCTCCAGCTTTCCTATGATCTTTTTTTCTGGCTCTGATTCCCTAGCTGGGAGCTCTGTTTGAGAATCTAAAGTGTAAATTATACTTACCTTTGAGACTGAGCAGTATAAACAGCTCTCTCCAGTTCCTCCATATCTTGGGATCCTATCTAGTTGTTGAAGCCTCATCCTTGATTGACTTTTTACCTTGTCACCAAGTCTCCTTCATTGTGGTGTGTGTGTGTGTGTGTGTGTGTGTGTGTGTGTGTGTGTGTGTGTGTGTCCTTTTAGTGTTACTCATGTGTGGTATGTGCTTGTTTTGTTTGTGCAAGATTTTGGTATCTATTGGTGCATGTGTGTAGTTTGTTTGTGTGGTATGTGTGTTTTTTCTTTGTGGTGTGTATGTTTGTGGATGTGGTTTTGTTCCATAGAACCTCTGTCTCTCCACTTCAGATGCCAGGTTGAAATCAAAATCTACAACTACATCACCTTGCAATATTCTCTCCCCAGACCTTGTCTTTCTGGCTCATTCCACTAAATGCAACAAATCAAAAATAAAATAACACAAATATAATGTTGTTTTTTAACTATAGCACTTACTTCTCATTGTTACTTAAAAATTGTCAAAGAACTTAAAAAATACTCAAGGCTGGGCATGTATTAAATACTGCCTTTTAATTTCACTTTGACAAATCTTCCACACCTTGCTTTACTTCATACACTCATTTCTCTTAAGAAAGAGCCAAGGTGCCCTAGGAGATGGTTCCTTCTGCCTCCTACTCATTTCCTTTAAAACCTTCTGTCCTTCTAGATTTGGGCCCATAAAACTCACCAACCTATGAACTTTCTTCTCCTAATCATGTTGCATCATCTGTAAGCTTTTAAAAGCCATGATTTTCTACTCAGTGTTCACCTCAAACTTGTCACCTTATTCCTTCAGTTGGTCATTTTCACCTGCACTAGGTTCCCTGAGGTCAGTTCATTTGTATTATTGCTTCTCAAGTGTCTCACAAGCACAAAAGGAACTCTGTTGCCTGATGTGATAGCCAATAAAGGCATGTGGCTAGGCTTGTTTAAATTTTTATCAAACAATTTTTATATCTTTATTATGAATAAGTATATACATTGTATAATCAAATCTTGTGAATGTGTCCCCGTTTCCCTCCTCTCTGTCCCCTACCCACTGGGGTCCTTCCTCAAAGTGCATTTTGAATCTGTCAATAGGTTAGGGGGTTATGAACTGCACCAGAGGTAGCCAGGTTTTCTTTCTCACCGCCCCCCACCATTTGTGTCTTGTTGCTGAGGGGGGCAATGTCTATGGCTATTCTCTTCCACCATGGCTCTAACAATCTTTCCATCCCCTCTTCCGCTCAGTTCCCTGAGTCATAGTGGATGAGTTTTGAGTCAGCTTTGTTGTTGATATCTTAACTATCTTTGCCCTGGGTTGTGATGGGTATCACTGGTGTTCATTCACCTTTCATGGGTTATCAGACTTGCTGTGGTGATTGGTCCCCTATTTGTCTCTTCACTTTCTCATAGGTTTCATTTGGGGCCTGTGTTTAGGACAGGTGTGGTTTGTCTCCTGCCAGGATATCTGCCATCATCCACCATCTTATTGGTGGAATTGAGTTGTCCTTGGCTCTCTCACTGCCTTCTGAAAAATATAAACGAATCTCCATTGGAGAGTGAGATTAATATAGGTTAAATCAGGCAATATTGCTATTTTGACTAGTTCCTAATGGGTGTAGCCTCTCTGTAGCCTTCAGTTAGTCAGAATTTCCCCTAGGAGCCCAAGTTCTTGGTCCCCATAGGATTTTGCCATGGATCCCAGTTCCAGTTAAGGGTTCCTTGTCAGTAAATGGATCTCTTAGCCAATCAGTAAGCCATTGATGACCCTCCTAGGTTTAGTGCCACTATTGCACAGATGAGCATTTCTTGACTGGCTGGTCTCTTCCGTTTATCTGTGTCTTCAGCATTCTTGGGACAACTGTCTATATTGTATATCAGTGGTCTCTGTTTTATCCAAATATCACTAAAGAAAATTTAAAACAAAATCTATACTTTCTAAGCAGCATTTATTTCATCTTCTAAGTAGGCATGCAGGGCTGGCGGCCACAATATGCATTGCAGAGATCATTTCCATACTAATGTCATGAATTTCTGTTATTAATTGAATAATTAATGTGCAACCTGTCTGCATTTGAAAATTTACTATGTCATTCCATGAAGACATAAGAATTACCCTAACAATGTGTTATGTAAATCATATGTTATTGGTATATGAGCTTAGAGAAATTTTTGCTCTTAAGAGTAAAACCAACAGATATTAACAACAGGGGACCTTCTAAATTGCTATTATTATTGCTGGCTTTTGGTCCTTACTTAAAGAAAACAAATCTTTATCTTTTGACATTAAAGAACTTAGGCTTATATATTACAAACCTTTCTCATTTCTCTCAGGGAACATTTCTGTTTGAAGTCATTGGGTGATCCAGAAAGTAAAAGGAGATAGGAGGATTGAGCCAGGGGGCAAAATGTTATTCCTTTTCATACATCTATGAAATAAAAAATAAAATAAATTTGAAGAATTTCAGTCTATTTGCTGTGCTTCAGAACTTGCAAGATAGATACCTGTGTGATCATGAAATATAGATGCCTAGGTAAACTGGAATCCCTGAAGAGAAGTGGGGTTGTGGGAGGCAGAGGAGATGCATTAGCAAAGATCAAATGAAAGGGTGGAGCTGTCTGCATTCATAGTTAGCTCTTTGTAACGTCAGTGATATATACATATATATATATATATATATATATATATATATACATATATATTTAAAGATGTTTCTGCATTGCTGTTATTTCATGTCTTATGTATCTGCTTTTATGAATGTGTGTGCACTCACTAAAGCTTAAACAAATGCTATACATTATGCATTATACTGCTAAGTATAAGTAAAATATCATCTTATCTCAAAAGATATTAAGTTAATATGAATATAAGCATTCCTGCTTCAATTTTTCAGTGCTTCAGGTTATAGCTCTGCTTACTTTATTTTTATTTCTTTTCTAAAACGTTTGGTGATTATTTTAGGAAAAAACATTTGAGTGAACAACAACTCATTTAAACAAATTAATAAGTTAATTTAAGGTTGGTATATTTACCACATATGTTATAATCATTGAATTAAACTTTTACTTTGCATCTAATTTAGGCTTTGATTTTCTTTCATTATTTTATCTGAACTCTTGACATTCAGGTTCTTGACTGTCTACTGTCACAAAAGAACACAGCTTCTGCTATTGTAGTAGACCCACAGGCAGAGATTTCTTTCTTTCTTTTTTTCATTTTGGATCACTGCTATACAACGGGAGGGTCCGCTCACACCTCCACACCTCCTACTATGTGTATGGCAGGATAGCTCTCATGTACCCTTAATCTTGGTGTTGCTTTCAAGAGCTCTCATCTCATGCGCTCCCTCTGCTCCCTCCGCCTGCAGCCACACACATGAAGAGCTTCCCTGGGAAGGCAGTGAGATCTCCTTGATTGAAAGTGGGTAGTACTTTGCTTCCTCTTTGGCTTCAGGAACAGAATAAGACTGACAGGTGTCTCAGGTGGGCTCCTGCAGGTCAAATGCTCTCTCTGCAAGGTTGAGAAAGTTGCCAACTAGCTTCTATAATCTGTGACCGGAGGTGCCATCTAGATGGCAGGATAAAGATTATGCCAGAATGAGACAGCCTCTTCCTTGGCCCCAATTGCTGATGTGTTCCGAGCCAGCTCTCTATAATGGATGGGGAGCAACCTCATCTGTGCACCCCTCACCTGCAGGTCTACAGCATTCCTCCCATTCTTTCTTTGCACCCCCCCCCCCCCGTTTCTGGCTAAACCACTGAGGAGATGACACGGTTTGCTGCTCTGCCATAGCGCCAAACCAAAAGAAAAGAACGTAAGTGGTGTGGATGCTGGTATATAGGAAGAACCCAGATCAGCCACAAACAATTCCAGAAGAGGAGGTCCTCTAATTTACCCGGTTGTAGCATATATATATATATATATATATATATATGCATATTTATTTGACTAATATGTTTCATATTATGTTTCATGTTCTCATTTTCTTTTTCAAGCTAATGGATTGATGACCCTCATTTCAAGGATATGTAACCCTAACAGCCCTCCTGAGTCCTATACATATACATAGCAGGTCCTGTGCTTGTTTTCATGTTGCCATTCTAAAATAGTGTGTGTGTCATATATATTATACGTATTTTCCTGTGTATAGGCACATGTGTGTCCACCTATCTACTGGTGTATATGGTGAGGCCATGATTGGAGCTGTGTGTCTTCCTCAATCACGAGGCATCTTTTTTTTTTTTTTCATTGAGACGGATTATCTTAGTTGAACCCAGAGACTGATTGCCAAGCCAGCAAATTCAGCTGGCCAGCTGGCCTCGGGGATTCCCTGTTTCTGCTTCCCCCAAATTGGGAGAGCAAGCAATCTCCCATGTGCATCCTCCTTTATTTGAGTATTAGGGATCTGAATTCAGATCCTCCTGTTTACAGAAAAGCTCTTCACTGACAACCATCTTCCCAGCACCCCTCACATTCGGGCATTGTTCATAATTCCTAGCAAAGGGTCATTCACTTGTATTTCTACTCACCCACATGTATTCGATGGTATTTCTGACTAATTACATCTGTAACAGGATTTACCAGATCACTTTTCAAAACATATCTTTGTTCTCCTTTTGTTCAGTTCCCACATTCCACCAGAAACCAAGGTATGTTTGTTTCTTTTTTTCTTTTTTTTTTTTTTTAATATATATTTATTGTCCATAATGAGTTACATTATTTAGTGGGCAAACCATGCGTTGTTATCCCGGATTCCCCAATTCCCCCCCTCCCCATCCCTGATCAGTTGTATATCCTCCTCTGTGGGCTGTCTGTATTAGTCCTTGTGGCAAGGGATCCTGTATATCTTAGTACTCATCCCAGTCTTCCTGGCCCAAGTGTGTTGTCACTGAAAATGTGTAGCCCAGGCTGGCCTCGAACTCATGATCCTCCTGCCTCCGCCTCTTCAGCAATATCCTACCGGCGTGTGCCACCACAACCGGCTGTTTGTTTCTTGAATGCATTCTAAGTCTTATTTTCTTCATTTGTCCTGCCCCATCTTAATTTCAGTATCTCTTACTTGGACCACTATGATACTCTGAGTTTTTTTTTTTTGTTTGTTTGTTTTTTGCTTCTTTTCTGTGATTGAACCTTTCTACTGCTGTCATTATTTTACAGTAAAGATATCAAACTGTCCAAAGTACTTTGGTAAAATTGGTAAAATTGTTTTTCTATTCAACATAGTGATATCTGAGAGCATTTGTTTCAAATATTTAATTAACTTCTGTATTCCTGGCAAATTAACTGATTTTAACTCCAAATCTATTCTGTTAAAGAATATTACTTTTGCAATAGCAACAAATTTGTTTCTCTGAATCTAAGACTGGATGTTACCCATGTTCTAGAAAAGAATGATATCCTACCCTTGAGCCAAGAGAGAGAGAGAGAGAGAGAGAGAGAGAGAGAGAGAGAGAGAGAGAGAGAGAGAGAGAGAGAGTATCAGAGAGGGAAAAATGACAGAGGTCAGAGTTTGAGAGGTTGAGTCATTGAATTGTACCTACACAGCTCACAGATTTTGCTTAATTTTGAAACCTCTCTCAGGTTTTGTTCGTTTGATTTTATGTTTATAGAAGGCATGGGCTGATATGAAGTTCCTGTCGCTTTTGTCTTACTAGATTTTGTCTCTTAGCTCATTTTTATCCTGAATCAGCACTTAAGCAAAAGGACTGTGTTGGAAATAAGGGTGTACACCAGACTGGGTCCTGTTTTTAGACAGCATGCATTTTCAATTTAAAATATGTGATGAGGCATTTCCAAAATTTCTCTTTTTGAGCTACTGGTAGAAATTACAAAATAAACCTTATGGTAGACTTTGAGAAAAATGATATTTTAATTAAACTGAATTCTTATGGCACCAATTGTTATTAATATGATAATGTCCTTTAGGTACAATGCCAGTTTTCTTGTGTCCTGAATCTAATTAGAATAATGAATTACAAAGTTGCTTATAATTAAAGTAAATATTGCCTCACACATGGTAGTGTCTTTATAAATAATTGTTTATTCTAGTAAAGGATTTGTCATTACTGCTTTTGTTAGAGGGTGAAGTCCGGTGGAAAGGATCTCTGACCATCTCGTCATCAGATCTGGTAGATTCACTATAATATTGCAGTCATGGCTTCTGTGTCCTCATAACCACATCTCATTTTGAGGGTGCAGGACATGCAGAAGAAGCACTGTGCAGTGAAGGAGTAATAACTGGATTATTTCACATCTCTGTGAATGTTTTTTATTCCTGGTCAATACCATGTTTTGATAGTGATTACAAGAAATGGGTCCACAATCTTCCAGATAATTCTACTAAGATATTTTCTCCCAAGACCCTGAGCTACTTTCATTATACAACACATTAAATTTTATTTGCTGACACACCAGCCTCCTGTATGACCAAATTGAAAGAAAACATGCAAATGTTAAATATAGCGATGAATAACTAAGATCAGACCAAATACACCTATGCATTTTGTATTACACTGGCACTTTAAAAAAAAAGTATCTTAGGGATTCTTAAATGACCCAGTGGATTGAGAATGGGTACAGTTCTGTACCTCATTACATATTGTGTGACTTCTTCAGTGAATTTAACTGTCATGGTTTGATACAGGTGTCCCCCACAAACAATTGAATGTGTTCTGATAGATCAATCCTCAGCTGATGGCAGTTTGGGTTTTACAACCTCGATGAAGCTGTGTTGTTGGGGACGGGCTTATGGGGTTATAAGCCAGCTTCCCCTTGCCAGTGTTTGGCACACCTTCCTGCCGCTGTTTGCAGTGCTGTGGCAGAGGTGATGTCCAGCCCTCTGCTCATGCCATCGTTTTCCCTGCCAGGATGGAGTCTCCCCT
>PVHP010034569.1:0-19001 GCA_004024765.1 Zapus hudsonius
GTGTGCTCTCTCTCTCTCTCTCTCTCTCTCTCTCTCTCTCTCTCTCTCTCTCTCTCTCTCTTTCTCTCTCTCTCTTTCTCTCTCTGTATCTCTGCTTGAAAATGAATAAATAAAATATTTTTAAAAAAAAGAATTATTCAGTGAGCAAAAGGAAGATTTCATGACTTGAAAGCACCTTCCGTACGTGGCAGAAGCCAGCTTATTTTCCCAGTTTTCGGGAAATGATATCATAAAAAAACTTATTTTACTTACACAGATAACTCCACACTGCAGTTAGTACTCTTCTCTTCCTGAAATAAGAAAGTGATTTACGAGGTGTGGCTCTTACATAAAAGAAAACAAAACGGGCTGCAGTGTGGGCCTGTAAAATTCCAGCACCATCTCAGTGGTGTGGGTTACAAGGAGAAAACGGAGCAAGCTAGCTGGCCCTCCCTTACTGGGGCTCAGCTGCCCCAAATACTTGTAATATTGAAGGTTATTTATGAGCTCTTCTAGACAGGGATTCACTACCCTACACCCTGGTAGGTGAAGATTTACAGGCAGAATGTAGAAGCTCTCATTAATCTTTCTGGTCTTGTTGAGGATTTCTTACTGACTGGGGCTCCTATTGAAGAATGGATTGGCCTTTTCCACTGAACAGCAATGGCTCAGATTAACATTAATCCCTTTAATGATGCAGTTCATGATATAGTCATTAGGTGACTTGGAATTAATCCTATCCATCTAACTAGTGTGATTTATTAAATACACATAGAGATAGAGTCTGAATACAGCTAGGCAGCATCAGTGGCAAATAACTACCTCTGTGGATGTGCATTAATGCTTGCTGATTGGGACACTATCACAGGCCGGCTAGGGAGACACGGACAAAAGGAGGCTAAGCTTAATCAATACTCTTTGCCCACTTCTACCCTTTAATTTAGGTAGTAAAATCTATAGAAACTCTTATGAGAGTTTGTCAGGATCAAGGATTGTAAATAATCCAATTTTGTGCATTTGAAGTTTTAAAAAACTGCATAGACATTTCTAAAAATTTTATAGACATAGGCTCAAATTAAGGAAGAAGAAATCCTTGAAACACATCAATTACTTGGATGACTTTCCTCTGGTACTTTTTCTTCCTTTACTTCCTTTAAGTGTGTTTGTTTTGATGGAGTCTAGCTATGTAGCCCAGGCTGACTTTTTGTTCATGGTATTCCTATCTACAGGTATGCACCACACTCCCAGCTTTCCTTGGGTGTTTTTTTTTTTTCAATTCATTCTGCATCCCAGGCTGGCCTGGAACTCACTATGTAACCTAGACTGGCCTTGAACTTACAGCCATTCTCCTGCATCAGCCTCCCAAGTGCTTGTATTACAGGTGTTAACCAATACTTCTGGCTTCTTTTAAGTTTTAAGAGTAACTAGTCAGCCAGAGCTCAGTGTGGTGGCACATGCCTATACTCATAGCATAGAAGACACAAGTTCATAGGAGGATCACAAGTTCAAGGCTAGCCTGGGCTACATAATGAGACCCTCTCCCCCCTCCATAAAAACAAAAGTAACTTTTTTTTTTTGTTGTTTTTTTGAGGTAGGGTCTCACTCTAGCCCAGGCTAACCTGGAATTCACTATGTAGTCTCAGGGTGGTCTTGAACTCATGGTGATCCTCCTACCTCTGCCTCCTGAGTGCTGGTATTAAAGGTGTGCACCACCACGCCTGGCCCAAAAGTAACTATTTAAATGAACTTTCTGTAACTTTGAAGTCAGTAGATACCATAGCCAGGCACTGGTTACACTTACCTGTCCAGTCTTTCTCTCCTTGGTTTTAAGACTTGAATTTTTCTTTTAACCTTTTATTGATAACTTCCATAATTATAGACAATAAACCATTATGATTCCCTACCCACCCTCCCTCATATCTCTTCCTCCTTTTGAATTTTTCTTTTTGTAAGGGGCACAGAAATAGAACAGCCAGACCTCGCATCTAACAATTTTCTTCTCTGATATCCTTGCCCAAGCTAACAGAAGCATAATTTCTTTTGTAAATAATTGAGGTTTATCATTTTCCTTTCTCAAACCTCCTTTTCTTCCCCCTCTTTGCTCTTTCGGCAGAGATGGCATTAATATGGAAAACATCTACCTAGCTGGCTTCGTTTAATCAGGCAAGTCTGACATTTGTGAAACTTCTCATTAACATTTTCCCCAAAGAGCACAAAATGGCCCCCTCCTCCAAGTACAGCCACCTCAAAGTTTAGGCTTCTTTCCATAGCCATTGGCAGGCTGTTCTCAGAGATGTTACTTCTCTAAACTCTCACTTCTGGCCAACAGCCACTGGTCACATATGTAGGTCCTGTTCAGGTGCTCCCCTATTCCTTATAAACATTTTTTTACCAATTTCCCAAGGAAATGATAAGAAATCTCTGTTAGGAATGTATATATAAATATTCAGTACTTCCATATGACTTTTTTCAACTCATTAAGAAAAATTAGTTAAGCTTGGCATGGTGGCACATACCTTTAATCCCAGCAATCAGGAGGTTGATGTAGGATGATCGCCATGAGTTTGAGGCTAGCCTGGAGCTACAAAGTTCCAGGTCAACCTGGGCTAGAGTGAGACCCTGTCTCAAAAAAATAAAATAAAATAAAATAAAATAAAATAAAATAAAATAAAATAAAAAAGCATTAGTTGACCCAAGCATGGTGGCCCATGCCTTTAGTCTCAGCACTCAGAAGGCTGAGGTAGGAGGATTGCTTTGAGTTCAAAGCTAGCCTGGGCTACAGTGTAAATTCCAGGTTTCCAGGTAAGCCTGGGCTAGAGTGAGCACTTGCCTTGAAACAAACAAAATTAGTTAAATGTTAATATGTTCATGACACTATACATGACACTGAAACAGAGAGGGAAAGAAGCTTTGTTCTTCTCTGCCCTCCAGGAGCTTATATATACTTCAGTTACCTATAAACTATACTATGCTAGAGTAAATTACATTCTTTTAAAATATCAAAGGAAGAAGAGATTAATTCAGGTTATTAAAATAATCAAGCATAGCACAGCAGTGGGGGAGCCAGGCTTAGAAGAGGTGCAATAAGTCTTGATTTGTTATCACCATCAAAGCAGGGGCCTTGTGTGTTACTTACTTATGTATAGTTTTCCCAAAATATTCAAGAGAACAAATTAAAGAAAAAAAGGTTTTGTTTTGGCTCACCGTTTCAGAGGTTTCATTCAGCCCATTGTCCTTGGCACCATTGATTCTGGGCCCATGTGGAGGCAGAATATTATAGCAGTGGGAGGGAACATGTAAAGGAGAATGTCACCTCCTCGAAGATAGGAGGACTACAGTGAGGAAATAATGGGAATCAGGTATGACCTTCAAAGGCATGCCCCAGGTAGCTACTACTTCCAACTAGGCCTCACCTCCTAATTTGCAGAACCTCCCAAAATATCTTCCCCCAGCTGGGAACAAAGCATTCAACAAATGAGACTGTGAAAGATATTTCCTATTCAGATCATAACCCCTGTGTACATCAAGAAGTGAATAAGAACCTAGATAGTACTGGTAGCATGACATAGTGGTAATAGTATTTCTTACTTGTACAGTGGTGATTTTCATTGTTGTCCTCCTTAGTTTTCTTTATTCCCTTTATCTATTTCAATGACAAGGTTCCTTGTCATTTACTTCTGTATGTGTAAAAATAAAAAAATAAAAAAAAAGCAGAGATAGAAAAGAGGCAGAGAGAATGAGGGTACCAGGCCCTCCAGCTGCTGCAAACAGACTTCAGGTGCATGTGCCACTTTATGCATCTATCTTTACGTGGGTACTGGAGAATTGAACCTGGGTCATTAGGCTTTGCAGGCAAGCGCCTTAACAGCTGAGCTATCTCCAGCTCTACTTCTGTATTTTATTTATTTTTATTGAGCCAGGTTCTCATGTAGTCCATGTTGTCCTTGAGCTCGTCATGCAGCTGAAGCTAGTCTTGAACTCCTGGTATTTCTTGCTACCATCTCCCAAGAGCTTGGATTATAAGTGTGCACTGCCATACTGGGCTTACTTGTGTATATAGATCATACTCTTGGGATTAATTTCACTTTTAAAAAAAAATTTCCTCTGGTTTTTGACCTCTTTAACCTTTGACTAAGTACCAGACAGGTAAAGACATGGACTGCTTATACTTGACAGTGTCTTTCTTTTTTTTTTTGGGGGGGGTTGCTTTTTGTATTTATTATTATTATTATTTAAGAAAAAGAGACAGAGGGTATGAACATACCATGGCCTTTTGCTGCAAACGAACTCCAGAGACATGCATGCACCACTTTGTGCATCTGGCTTTATGGATACTGGGCAATTTGCAAGCAGGTGCCTTTGACCACTGAGCAATCTCACCAGCCCCATTTTTTTTTTTTGAGGCAGGATCTCACTCTAGCCTAGGCTAGCCTCTAATTCATGGCAATCCTCCTACCTCAGCCACCAGAGTGATGGGATTAAAAGTGTGTGCCATCATGTCAAGTTTCTTTTTTTAATATTAATTTTATTTATTTGTGAACAGAGATAGACAGAGAGAGTATGGGTTCACCAGGGCCTCTTGCCACTGCAAATGAACGGCAGATGCATGTGTTACTTTGTGCATCTGGTGACAGATTCATTTGTCCTTTTTCACAGTCTTTTGTATTTGTACTAGAAGTTTTACAGTCTCTTTAATGCTAGTGTTCTAAAACACTCTATTCATTAGGCTGGGTTCCCAGAGATTTTTTAGCCTAGGAAAATCATATAACTTTATTTGGGGAGATAAATTAATTCTTCAATAATTTTCCCCTCCTGCATTTTTTTTCTCAACTGGTCCCCCTATTTTGTATTCCATTCTTCACTCTACCTGATGTTTGTATTTCAAACCTATTTTGCTTTGGTCCTGAAGGCATTCATCCCTTTTAGCTCTTTTCTGTCTTTTCAGCTTTGTTTACATTTCCCTGTATTTTGCTAAAATAGTGTTATTCTTTTTCTTTTTTTACTTTGCCCAAGATCACTTTGTGCCACTTATTATGCATTTTTAAAATATTTTATTTATTTGCAAGTAGAGAGAGAGACATAGAAAAGAGATACAGAGAAAGGAAGGGCAAGCTATAAGACCTTTGGCCACTGCAAAGGAACTCCAGACCTGTGTGCCACTGTGCATCTGGCTTTGCATAGGTACTGGGGAATCGAACTGTTGTGCTTAGACTTTGCAGGCAAACATCTTAACTGTTGTACCACGTCTCCAGCCCTGTTTTTGTTGTTGTTTGTTTTATTTGTTTTTTCGAGGTAGGGTCTTACTCTAGCCCAGGCTGACCTGGAATTCACTATATAGTCTCAGGGTGGCCTCGAACTCACTGCAATTCTCCTACCTCTGCCTCCCTAGTGCTGGGACTGAGGCCTGTGCCACCACGCCCATCTCAGCCCTATATTTTTGTTTTTGTTTCACTCTTGAACACTTTGCATTTCTTCACATTCCTTGCTGTATTAGTCAATTTTCCCCTTGCCTAATATCTTTCTCACTACATAGAAAGTGAAGTTGAGGATTTTATGACATCATTTACCACCATATTTTTTTATTAATAAGTAGAAACTCTGTATGTATAAGCCTTGTGTTGGTATCAGTGTTTCCCTCTTCCTTTCCCTCATTCCACTGAGGGCCCTCCTCAGTGGGATTTCTGGAATGTTCCGTGGTATGATGGAGGGCTATTAGTTGTTTAAGGAGCAGACAGGTGTTTTTTTTTTTTTTTAATGAGGGGCAATGCCTTTGGATTTTCCCCCCCACCATGGTTCTTAATCTTTTAGCCCCCCTCTTCCTCAAAGTTCCCTGAGCCATCATACCACCATATTTTTATTTATAAATATTAATGAGTAAGTTAGTTGGCACCTTCCAAAAAGGATCTGTTTTGTTAAGTAAAATGACATAGGAGAGCTGGGCGTGGTGGCGCACACCTTTAATCCCAGCACTCAGGAGGCAGAGGTAGGAGGATTGCCGTGAGTTCGAGGCCAGCCTGGGACTCCAGAGTGAATTCTAGGTCAGCCTGAGCTAGAGCGAGACCCTACCTCGAAAAACCAAAGAAAAAAAAAGACATAGGAATTTAACTTTCCCCTTTGTAGCTAATCCATTTATTTGAATACCAAGTTATCATATATACTACATGTTGTCCTATCTTGCCTCTTCTTCCTGAGTAGCTGGGACTATAGGCATGTGCCACTGCACCCAGCTAAATTCCTTAATCTTTAATAACATTGTATAGATCTTCCTATATTCCTGTGCTGTAGTTTAATATGCTCAAGACCATTACTACTTTGTTATTTAATTTTTGAATCTTTTTGTGTGTATGTGTATACTATGGTGTGTGTGTTTGTGATGTGCTGTGCATGTTAATTTTTTTTTTTTTTTTTGAGTCAGGTTCTCACTGTAGTCCAGGCTGACCTGGAACTCACTCTGTAGCTCAGGCTGGCTTCAAATTTATGGCAGTCCTCCTGACTTGGTTGAGCACTGAGATTATAGGTGTGAACCACTATACCCAATAAGCACTAGCTTTATTTATTTATTTTTAAATATTTATTCATTTTCAAGCAGAGATACAGAGAGAGAAAGAGAGAGAGAGAGAACCAGGGCCACCACCTAGTGGGTCTGGCTTATGTGGGTCCTGGGGAATTGAACCCCGGGGCCTTAGACACTGGAGGCAAGTGCCTTAACCGTTGAGCCATCTCTCTAGCCCACACTAGCTTTATTTATTTATTTATTTATTTATTTTATTTTTTTATTTATTCATTTTCAAGCAGAGAGATAGAGACAGACAGAGAGAGAGAGACAGACATAGAGAGAGAGAGAGAGAGCACCAGGGCCACTACCTTGTGGGTCTGGCATATGTGGGTCCTGGGGAATTGAACTCAGGGCCTTAGGTACTGGAGGCAAGTGCCTGAACCGCTGAGCCATCTCTCCAGCCCCACACTAGCTTTATTTAAAAAAAAAAAAAGTGCCAGCTATTTCAGTCATCTATTGCTACACCACATAACACTCCATAACTTTATGGCTTAAAACAAATAAATCATTTTATTATATTTCACAATTCTGTGGGTTGTTTAGGGTTTAATTTGACAGTTCTTCTAGTAATCTTAGTTGGGTTCTCTTTTGAGATTATAGTCAACCATGGTTGTTCTTGAGATGTCTAGTATCATTGTGGCGGTGGCAGCATTTTGTGTGTGTGTGTGTGAGAGAGAGAGAGACAGAGACAGAGACGAGACAAAGAGGCAGACAGAGTGAGTACATGTGTGCCTGGGCCTCCTGTCACTGCAAACACCAGACACATGTGCCACTTAGTACATCTGGCTTTAAGTAGGTACTGTGGAGTTGAACCTGGGCCGTCACTTTGCAAGCAAGCACCTTTAACTACTGAGCCATCTCTCCAGCCCCCATGTGGCTTCTTTTTGCCATGATACCCCAGTCTTCAGGGCTGTTGTTCCTCATGACCTTTTTCTCCTACAGGGTAGATTTTGTACATACAGAAACCAGTGATTTGTCAGATTCAAGGGGAGTGAGTGTAAACTGCACTTCTTGGTGGAGAGTTAGAGGGTCGAGTATTTGAGGGGTGTCTTTGTATAGAATGGTCTTGGGAAGCTAACTTGTCCTTCCCTCCTTTTCTTTTTTTTTTTTCTATTTATTTATTTATTTATTTATTTATTTATTTATTTATTTATTTAGGTTTTTTGAGGTAGGGTCTCGCTCTAGTCCAGGCTGACCTGGAATTCACTATGTAGTCTCAGGGTGGCCTTGAACTCATGGTGATCCTCTTACCTCTGCCTCCCAAGTGCTGGGATTAAAGGCATGCACCACCACACCCGGCTTCTCCTTTTCTTTTTATTTCAGGCAGTTACTATAGATCTAGTATAATCTAGGTTCCTGCAAACATCTTTTATCCAGTCAACTTCTAGTACCAAATAGCTATATTCATTGTCACAAGCAAAAATCTGTTTGAAAAAGGGGAAGTTTTTTTTTTTTTTAAATAATGTATCCGTCGTCCCATTTGCTCTCCTGGGTGAGGCATAACTCATAGACAGAAACACAGAGTTCATTTGAGCATGAAATGGTAGACAAGGAAACAGGTGTTAAATAGGCTTTGTTCTGAATTCTTCCTACTCTCCAGGAAGGACGGCCTCCTCCTCTCCTCCCTGGCAGAAATCCATCCCCTTACTCCTTTCTCCATTACAGATTGTCACAAGAACTCCATCCTATGCTGATTCAAGTAGAAATAGGAGCGTATTATACCTTTTTTATTTTCTTTCTGTTTTTTTTTTTTTTTTTTTTTAAGGTAGGGTCTCACTCTAGCTCAAGCTGACCTGGAATTAGTCTCAGGTGGACTCGAACTCACAGTGATCTTTCTACCTCTGCCTCCTAAATGCTGGGATTAAAGGTGTACACCACCATACCTGGCTATCTTTTCTATTTTCTCATAACACTACTTCCCACCCTGGGTTTGCTAACCTCTGACTTAAGCATATACCAAGCAAAAATGTAAAGTCTTCCTTCTTTCCTCTCCCTCAGTTTAGTCTGAAGGAAAGCAGCAGGTGATGGAATGCATAAAGGATGGGGTGGGAGATTGAGAGGGACAGTCTTTTCTCAAACGCTATGGATGTTGCTCAAACAAATGGGTGTGAAATTTAGTCAGAGCCATAGCATGTGTTTCAATTTTCCAGGGAATTTCCTCTTAAATGTAGGTTTAACCCCTTCTGTATTAATGCCAAAAAGTTTCCAAAAACATAAAATGAGTTATATATATAAGGAGAAAGTGCTGGGATTTCACAAGGCTCCTTTGGGATTGTAATCTCAAATTTATTTCCTTCCAAATGGCTATAGAAAACTTTGAGGTCAGGTATTCTGATGTTCAAATTCAATCTCTAACAAACTTGGAATTCTTGTGAGGATTAAATGAGATAATGTGTACATGATGCCTAGTCCAATGTATACTTTGCACATTGGACTCACTTGGTACTTTTCTTCTATAGTCTCCCCTCTGGAATTTTATTTAATAAATTTATTTGAAATAGCAGACACAGAGAATGGGCACACCAGGACCTCTTTGCCACTGCAAACAAACTCTAGATGCATGGGACACCTTCTGCATCTGGCTTTACATGTACTGGGGAATCGAACCTGGTGTCCTTAGGTGTTGCAGGCAAGCGCCTTAACCGATAAAGCCATCTCTCCAGTCTGGATTTTTTTTTTTTTTTAATTTAAGACAGGGTTTTGTTAAGTATCCCAGGCTGGCATTGAACTTTTCATCTTCCTGCCTTAGCCTCCTGAGTGCTGGTGTTACAAATGTAACATTTTACTCTGTTTTCTTCTGGATATTGAGTAGATATATGCTTTCATCTCATGCCACACTGGGTTTACTGGACTACCAGCTTTTCACTTCTTAGATTTGTTGCTCTTTCTCCCTGAATCTAATTCTATAAGCGTGTTAGAGAAGTTATTTTCTGTGATATGAAAAATTCCTCTGGAGGTATTCATTAAATTGAAGGACAAATAGGCCTTTGTATATAGGTCGTAAGGGAAGGACCACCAAATTTGTCATCCTCATTGATCCTGGACAACATGAACTCTTTTTTTTTTTTGCAAGGTAGTCTTTCACTCTAGTCCAGACTGACCTGGAATTCACTATATAGTCTCAGGCTGGCCTCAAACTAACAGCAATCCTCCTACCTCTGCTGGGATTAAAGGCATGAGCCACCATGCCCTGCTGCTTTTTCATTTTTAAATTTCACTTAGGCATGTGTGAGTGTGAGCATGCATGTGCACCAGAGTCTCTTACCACTGCAAATGAATGGCAGACAGATGCATCACTTTGCATCCAGCTTTACATGGATACTAGGGAATTTGAACCCTGGGCTGGCAGGTATTCTATGCAAACACCTTGCTTGGCAAATCACGGAGCCGTTGCTTCTGGGTCTTTTTTTGTTTTTGTTGTTTTATTTCTTTTTTCTTTTTTGAGGTAGAGTCTTGCTCTAGCCCAGGCTGACCAGGAATTCACTATGTAATCTCAGGGTCAAACTGGAGATCCTTCTGCCTCAGCCTCCCAAGTGTTGGGATTATAGGTGTGCACCACTTCACCCCGCAATTTATTACACTTACAGGAAATGAACTGTGGCTCAGAGAAGGTCATGTCTTGTCCAAAGCCTTATGACAGAGTAGTGGCAGTCTGGAACTAGAGCTTTACTTGTTATTACTATGGCCATAGTTTAGGTCTCCTCCTCCTCTCTTCCTCCCTCTTCCCTCCCCCCTTTCCTCCTCCCCCCTCCCTCCTTCTCTTCATTCCTCTTCTTTCTCCTCCTCCTTTTTCTTTCCTTCCCCCTCCTCCCCCTACTCTCCTCTTTCTACTCTCCCCTCCTCTTCCTCCTTTCTCCTCCTTCCTCTTGTTCTTCTTGGCTTTAAGTACTCTGAGCCTCTCTGTTGTTACATGTAAACTTTCTTCTAAATTGAAACCCTGGTCATACTTCAGCAATAGGAAAATAAACCATGTTGAAAGATTCTTCTTTGGGGAACAACAGTGCCTCATAAGACTAATTTGCACTTGAAAGTCACTTCACCTTTTATCTGAGCACATGGGTAGCTGAAGCAGAAGGATCATCACAAATTTAAGACTAGAACCTGGGCAACATAGTGAGACCTTGTCGAGGGAGGGAGGCAGAGAATGGAAAAGGGGGAGAGAGAGAGAGAGAAGAAAAACAAAGGAAAATGAATAAGTCATTTCTTTCCCAAAAAGTTCTTCAAGAAGCACTGAGATGGCAGCTTGGGAATCAAAGTTGTTTCTTCTATGTTCATTCTTATGACAAGTAGGGGAGAGACTTATTCCAAAGCCCCCAGATGTGTTTGTTTTTGTGTGATACTGGGAGTCAAACTGAGGTTTTCACACATGCTACACAAGTACGCTATCCTAGCATATTTGTTCTTTTAAGTATAATACACAATAAAATATACAGAATTTAGGTCCTCAGTTAATAATTTTTGTAACTGTATAAACCATATAATCATCATTAAATTTTTTAAAGAATATTTTTATTTGCAAGCAAAGATAAGATAGAAGAGAGACAGAGAGAATGGACATACCAGAACCTCTAGCTGCTGCAAACAAACTCCAGACTCATGCACCATCCTATGCATCTGACTTTACGTGGCTTTGCAGGCAAGCACCTTAACTGCTGAGCCATCTCTCCAGCCCCATATAACCATCATTTTATTTATTTATTTATTTATTTAATTTGTTATTTTGGTTTTTTAAGGTAAGGTCTCACTCACTCTAGCCCAGGTTTACCTGGAATTTACTATGTAGTCTCAGGCTGGCCTCAAACTCCTGGTGATCCTCCTAGCTCTGTCTCCTAAGTGCTGGGATTTAAGGTGTGTGCCACCACTCCTGATTTTATTTATTTATTTAGTTAGTTAATTATTTGGCTTTTGCCTCAAACTCATGCAATCCTCCTACCTCTGCCTCCTAAGAACTGGGATTTAAGACGAGTGCCACCATGCCTGATCTTTATTTTCCATTTTTGAGGTTTGATCTCATTCTAGCCCAGGCTGACCTGGAACTCACTCTGTGGCCCTAGGCTGGCCTCTAACTCCTGGTGATCCTCCTACCTCAGCCTCCAGAGTGCTGAGATTAAAGCTGTGCATTAGCCAGAGTGGAAAGTTCAATGTCCCACTCTAATTGCTCTTTGGCCCTTTCTTCTTTGAGCTGGAGATTCTTTTTTTAAGGGGGGGGGTGTTCAAGGTAGGATCTCACTCTATCTCAGGCAGGCCTGGAACTCACAGCAAGCCTTCTACCTTTGCCTTCTGAGTCCTGGGATTAAAGGCATGAATGTGCTACTATGCCCAGCTTGAGCTGGAGTTTCTTAGTGATCCTGGAACTTGGTGTTTTTAGCTATGATGACTCCCAGGCCTCTGCTCCTCTGCAGGTCTGGAGTTACTGTTGCCATGCCCAGCTATTCAATGTAGGTTCTAGCTGTCTCAGGCCTCCTCACACTTATAGAGAAGGTATACTTAACTCCTGAGCTGTCTCTCCAGCTCCAGTAAAGACATTTAAAAATATACATTTTTATTTATCTGAGACAGAGAGAGGCAGAAAGAGGCAGAGATAGCATCACTATGGGCATGCCAGGGCCTCCTGCCGCTGCAAACAAATTTCAGATGCATGCACCACTTTATGCATCTGACTTTGCTTTGGTACTGGGGAATCAAACCCAGGCCATCAGGCTTTGCAAGCAAGTTTCTTTAACCCTTAGCTATCCTCAGCCAGTAAGGACATTTCTGATATAAGGGTACTTCTTTGTACATATGTAATTAGCAAACAAACTGGAATTTCAGTTTATAATTCCAGTGGTATGTTCAGATGAACACCAATAGAAAAATAGTGCTTCTCGGGCTGAAGAAATGGCTTAGCGGTTAAGGCATTTGTCTGCAATGCAGAAGGACCTGAGTTCGATTCCCCAGTGCCCATATAAAGCCAGATGCACAAGAGGGCGTATGTGTCTGGAGTTTGTGCTGTGCCCATTCTCTCTCTCTCTCTCTCTCTCTCTCTCTCTCTCTCTCTCTCTCTCTCTCTCTAATAAATAAATAAAACATATTTTAAAAAAAAGAAAAATAGTGCTTCTCAAAATATCTGTGGTGTGAAGGACCAGGTTTCTTTCCTTTGTCAATCCATAGCTTTATAAAATGGAAAATGTAATAAAATTAATTACTAGACAAAATTAATTGTTTAAGCTGGGCGTGGTGGCACATGCCTTTAATCCCAGCACTCAGGAGGCAGAGGTAGGAGGATCACCATGAGTTCAAGGCCACCCTGAGACTACATAGTGAATTCCAGGTCAGCCTGGACTAGAGTGAGACCCTACCTCAAAAAACCAAAAAATAATAATAATAATAATAATAATAATAATAATAATAATAATAAATTAATTTTTTAAAGGCAAATATAAACTTTATTTCTTCTTTTTCTTATCTTTCTTAAACTCTACTTCTCCCTATTAGATCAGCTTGGCCCTGAATTCACAATCCTCCTGCCTCAGTTTACTGAATACTGGGTTTACAGGCATACATCACCGTACCTAGCTAATTTTGTTATTACTAGACTCAACATATGTAATACTACTGTGTCAAGTTGTTAATACTTTCTCTCCATTTCTGTGCATATCTCATTGTTTACCTAGTAGCAGTTTATAAATGTGCTGGTTTTAGATTATACCTGAAACAATATTTTAGATAATGCATAATTTTTACTGACTTTTCCAGAAAATATTCCAAATCATAAGAATACAGCTTAAATAGGCTCTAAAAATATTTTACAAGTGAAATAGCTGAAATTGAGTAATTCGTACAATGACATAAAGCCAGTGTTAGAACCAGGACTAGAAGTTTAGGAAACTAGGTAAAATACTTCAGCTTCAGAATAGGACTAAAATCCCAGTTCTGCCAAAGTAGTAGTTGTGACACTTTGTTTACTTGACTTCTCTAAGCCTCTTTTATCAAATGAATGCCAGAGAATTAAAATAAGCCAGTATGGTGGTACATACCTATAATTACAATACTTTGATGGCTGAGGTAAGATGATGTCCATTTCAGGACCAGTCACATAATGAGACACTTTCTAAAAAAATATTAGTATATTATATATTAATTATATAATATATAATTATAATGTTCATTAAGCATTTTTCTAGGTACCAGACTCTGTTAGGCAATTTACATTTTCTCATTTAATGTATATGCAGGATACAATACATAAAATAAATATAATTAAATATTATTATTTAGTTTTTAGCTGTAGAGTCCCAGCCCAACGTTCTCTATATTTTTAAGCAGCTTTCTTTTAAATTAATTTTTTTTTACTATTTATAAGCAAGAGAGAGAGAGAGAATGAGAATAAGTACACCAGGACATAGCGCCACTGCAAACAAACTCCAGACATACTTGCCTCTTTGTGCATCTAGTTTTACATGGGTAGTGGGCAATCAATATCAAAAAATTAGAACTGGGTGTGGTTGTACATGCCTTTAATCTCAGTACTTGGGAGGCTGAGGTAGGAGGATCGCTATGAGTTTATTAGCTCAGGCTACAGTGTTCCAGGTCAGCCTGGGCTAGAGAGAGAACCTGCCTCAAAAAAAAAAAAGTTATAGTAAGTCCTTTACATTTGACTCCTAAACCTTAAAAGGGAAATGTTACAGATAACTACCAAAGATAACTTATGGTTGTTACTTATGGTATATCTTGGGATAGCTTTCTTATTATTATTACCTTGTTTGTTTGTTTTCCCTTACTCTAGTTTCAGGCTGGCCTCCAACTCATATCTATCCGATCCTCCTTCCTCTGCCTCCCAAATGCTGGGGTTAAAGGTGTGCCATCACACCTGGTCTGGGATAGCTCTTTCAATTCCTGTGTATTCTAAGGTATACGCAGTATCAGAAAAAGGAAGGTTTCCTGTTCTAGATCTTATTCATTATTGAAGTGTATTTTATATGAGAGCTACATCCAAAACCTTTAGACAACTATCCATTAAGGACTTACTTTATTTTTAGGTGACAGAGATTTAGGTATCATTCATTCTGGCCCTTCTTTTTTTAAAATATTTATTTGCATATTTATTTCTGTTGGGGGGTCAAAGTCTCTTGCTACTGCAAACAAACACCAGGTGCATGCACTACTTTTTACATCCTGCTTTACGTACATGGGTGCTGGAGAATCAAACTTGGGCTGGCAGACTTTGCAAGTGAGAACCGAGAACCTTTAACCACTGGGCCATCTCCCCATCCCACGTGAGGCCTTTGTTTTGTTTGTGTTTTTTTGTTTGTTTGTTTTGTTTGTTTGTTTTTGTTTTTTCTTTGAAGTAAGGTCTCACTCTAGCCTAGGCTGGCCTCAAACTCACAGGGATTTTTTTTTGTTTTAAACCTCTGCCTCCCAAGTGCTGGAATTAAAGGCTTGTGTCACCACATCTGGCCTACATGGTGGAATACTTGTGGTCTTTTTGGAAGAGATAAAGATAATAACAGCAGCTACTGTTTAGTACCTATTCCCATGCTATGCACTAAGCACCTTACATATATTCTCTTTTCATAATCGTCTCCATTTTTGTGGATAAAAGTGTCTTAGGCTGAGGAAATGGCTCAGAGGTTAAAGACACTTGCTCACAAAGCCTACTGGCTCAGGTTTGCTTCTCCAGTACCCACATAAAGCCATATGAAAAAAGTGGCATATGGACCTGGAGTGCATTTGCAGAGGTAAGAGGCCCCCCCACCCATACACACATTATTCTTTCCCCCCAGCTTGTTCCCTCACAAGTAAATTGATAAAAATTTTTAAAAGTGAGTCTTAAAAAGGATAAGTAACTGAGTGTGATGGTACACACATTTGAGCCCAACACTTGGGAGGCTGAGGTAGGAGGATCACTGAGTTTGGGGCCAGCCTGGGGCTACAGAGTGAAGTCCAGATCAGCTTGGGCTAAGTGAAATCCTGCCTGGGGGAAAAAAAAAGACAAAACAAACAACAAAAAAGGATCATTCAGTGGGGCAGAAGGCGGAGCAACACCTTCTAGCAGTGGCTGGAGGGAGCATGGCGGCAGCTGCTGCACTGTGGTGAAAGTGGGGCGCTTGCTGGCTCCACCATGCATTTGGAGGCCCTGACATGGATGCCAGCGGCTCCAAAGCCTGGGGCCTCTGGCCTCTTGTCTCAGCGGCCTCAGGCCACTGGCACTGGGCAAGCCTTGGTGCGGCCTTGAGCTGGAGCTGTGACCCCCTTCGTATTCACACACTGTGGCTCCATGTTTTATGATGAAGATGGGGATCTGGCTCATGAGTTCTATGAGGAGACAATCATCACCAAGAACGGGCAGAAGCAGGCCAAGCTGAGCCAGGTACATAAGAGGGCATCCTAAAGCTGGATCCTCCCTGCATCCACGTAGATTTCCCAGTGATCCTCTATGAGGTGTGAGCCTAGGGGTTGGCGGACACAAGCACCCACTGCCGAGCAATAAACTCCATTGGCCCAGAACTTTCAACTTTGAGTGGGACAGTCTGGTCGGCATTAACTTGTATTGGTTTGTGTGTGGACAAAAGGTGTTTGGTGACTGGTGATGGCTAATGACAGAATTACCAGCCCACCCTTCTAAGCCAATTCTGCAAAACTAAGGTGGGTCATATGCTGGTCAGGAATGCCTGGTTCCTAGTTCCTGGCCTGGCCTACTGTCTTCCAAGCTTGCCTAGGGCCTGGCCCAGCTAGAAGCTACAGCACTTTACAAAGTCTACCTTCTTCTAGTCCCTGGGCTGTGGGAGCTGTTTATCAGTAGGAACTTCCCTTCCCTCATGCCCTAGTCAGAGCATTTCAGCCATTTGCTACCTCGATTCCTCCTGTACTGGACAGAGGCTGGGGACCAAGCCAGCCCGATTCTTCCCACCTACCTGCCACTTGTTCCTGCTCTAGGCTGTTAAATAGGCATGGGGGCTGGCATGGCAGGCTTTTCCTTTCACCCAGGGCTGGGCAGATCCTTCCTCATTGAAACTAGTTGTTGCCTTCCCCCCAGCTGAGAGGGTGCAGGCCAGGGTCAGGCCAGGCTGTGGACTCCTGTTCCTCTGGGGAGTTGCCCCAAGCCACCTATTATGTCTAATCCCCCTTATCTTTGCACCAGTCCCCTCTTTCCTATTGGGGAAGGGCTGTCCACCACCCAATGGTAAGAAGCACCGCCCCCTCTAGGATGGTGCCAGTGTCTGTGAGGAACTCACTACCCTTACCCCTACAGTGTCTTCACCCCTTCAGGATCAGTCAAGGGAAAGTACTGGAGCCACTTTGTAGAGACAGAAAGGAAGGACAAACCATAAAAGAAATACTTAAAATGTGAAGGTTTGTAAATAGTCTAGACTATGATGGTGTTGAGAAAAGACTTTAAAAAATGGCTTAATGTGGAAGCTGTGTGCTTCTAGAATGTGGAAAATGGCTTGGGGAAGGTGGCCTCCAGCATAGGAAGACTGTTGTGTCATTTGTTGAATTTCAATAAAATTACTTGTAGACCCTAAAAAAAAAAGAACATACAGTGGTATGATGTAATTGGTTGAATCTTTTTTCAAAGAGCAGGAATAGCTGCTTGAGTCCTTCAGGAGCCATGAATCTGCTCATAGTAACAGGTTGAATCATTTCACAACCAAGAAGACAGCTGACATGCTGGCCAAGCAGCCAAAATTCCCACTCTGGAAAGTTGTTAACCTCAAGGCACAAACAGTCCAGTAAACAAAGAGTGCAGATTAGGTAGAGAGATAGCTGAAGGTGACTGGTTCATGTTCTAGGATTGGAAGTTGGGGGTGGGGGAGGCAGGAAGCAGTTTTAGCAGGGCATAGTGCCACATGCCTTTATTCCCAGCACTGGGTAGGCAGAAATAGAAGGATCTCTGAGTTCAAGGCCACCCTGAGACTACAGAGTGAATTCCAGGTCAGCCTCTGCTAAAGCGAGACCTTGACTAGAGAAACAACAATAACAAAATAATTTTAAGGAGGGAAAAATCCAATATTAGCTAGCAAAATAACCCAGGGTCTTGCTAAAATTGAATTTGGTCTAATTTCTGGTCAGTCAGTATCAGAAATTTGGGAAATTTAAAGGCCCCTTTAACCCACATCAAAATGAAGGCTTTTTGAAGATGTTTTGGTGGTGGTCTCCTTCTAGATCACTCAACATCAGTGGACAGGGAGCTTGACACTCACTGTACATTAAAACAGAGAAGTCCAGGGACTGGCATTTGCTTACAAAGCAGAAGGACTCGAGTTTGATTCCCCAGTACCCATGTATAGATACACAAGGTCTGCCTTTTTCTCACTCTTGCTCAAATAAGTAAATAAATAAAATATTTTTAATTGACATTTGAAAAAAGAGAAGTCCTAATTAACCTAGTGTCAATCTGAGAATCTGCCACTGTCCCCTAAGTCTCCCATCTTCTCACATGATGAGTGACCTGACCAAAGGGTCCTCTTTTCATGTCACCCTTTTCAACAATCTATACCAAAGACCACATGTGGCCTCAAGCACTGCCCTTGGACAGAGAGAACATTCTCCTAGCCTACTCTCCTAGCAGTCACTATCCTCCCAGGAAGTTGTGTTCTCTCCAGCCTTTTCTCATTGGGCCAGCATGGGGCTGGCGCATTCCTGAGCCAAAATGCACACATAAGCTGCTTTCCCTGGTAGTGAAGCTCTTCACTCCTGAGTGACTCTTATCAGGGGCAGTTGGGCATTCTCAATTGGATTACGCTGACAAGGAAAATGGACTGTGATATATTATTTCAACACCATTTGGCTTCAGAAATGCCTGTCTCGACCTTTTTGCCCTCAGAGTCTACTTTTCTCTTCTTATTTTCTAGATTTCATGAACCTGACCCCAACATAGTTCTTTATTCATCCTGCATATATTGGCCCATGTTTCTGGAGACAGAATCATTCACAAGATGGATCACATACAACAAACTAATAAATTAGAGCATGATAAAACAGAAGTGTGGTTAATTAACCCCTCTTTATATTCCTGTATTTAGAGGCATAGGACAAAATTATTTGAACACAGATGCTTTTTGGTTTATGCTGGCACATTCTGTTGTAGGAGAAATTGTTAGGTCTTTATAGTCAGCTTTTCCAATTATTCTCTGCAGATGAATATATTTCTTATAAATGTCAGAGATTGAGAACAGGTTACAAATGGAGCTTCTGAGGGGTTGGAAGATCAGTAGAAAAGCTGTAGGGTGTTTTGCTCACTAGAGGACATCAAGAGCAGTGGTTCAAAGCTGGGCATGGGGGCTAGAGAGATGGCTCAGCAAATAAGACTCTTCCTGCAAAGTCTAATGACCTGGATTTGACTCCCCAGTACCCACATAAAGCCAAATGCACAAAGTGGCGCATTTGTCTGGAGTTTGTTTACAGTGTCAGGAGGCCCTGGTGGGCCTATTCATTCATAATTCTCATCCTCCCTCCCTCCCTCCCTCCCTCCCTCCCTCCCTCT
>PVHP010034570.1:0-19021 GCA_004024765.1 Zapus hudsonius
AAACTGAGAACAAACAAGACAGTAACAAGTCAGAGGGAATGACGACAAGGATGAATTGTGAAGAGGAAGGAGGAGTTTGCTGCAGGGAGAAAGGCTGGGTCCCAAAGCCCTTTCCATTCTGGATGGTGAGCTATTGGAAGCTTTCCCTCTGGGGCTCAGAAGGGACACTTGAACCCAACATGCTACTACTGGAGGCCAGGCCCAGTAAATATATATATATATATATATATATATATATATATATATATATATATATATATATATTGGTTTTTTGAGGTAGGGTCTCACTCTCACCCAGGCTGACCTGGAATTCACTCTGTAGTCTCAGGGTGGCCTTGAACTTAGGCTAAAATATTTTATTCATTCATTTTCAATCAGAGAAAGAGAAAGAGAGAGAGAGCGCGCACAAGGGCCACCACCTTGTGGGTCTGGCTTATATGGGTCCTGGGGAATTGAACCTGGGGCCTTAGGCACTGGTGGCAAGTGCCTTACCCGCTGAGCCATCTCTCCAGCCCCAGGCCCAGTAAAATAAAAAGAAAGGAGAAACCAAAGACAAGGAACAAAGAGAAAAAGGAAGGAAGGAGGAAATACTATTCTCATTACTTAGCAACAACATGGTTGTATGTTTAGAAACCCTGAATGAACCCAGAAAGAAGCAAAATCAATAAGTGGATGTATCAGGGCTCTCTGGGTAAGAAAATAGGACACAAAACTAGATTGTATTTCTATTTACTACCAAGAAACATAGAAAATTAAAGAATAAATCATAACACTTTTAATGGCATTAAAAATCATAAACCTGGGCTGGAAAGATTGCAAAGTGGTTAGGGTACTTGCCTATAAAGCCTAACAACCTGGATTCGATTCCCCAGTACCCATGTAAAGCCAGATGCACAGAGTGGCACATGCATCTGGAGTTTGTTTGCAATGGCTAGAGGCCCTGACACACCCATATTAACTCTCTCTTTCTCTCTCTAACCCTAACCCTAACCCTAACTCTCTCTTTTTCTCTCTCAATCTCTGCAAATAAATAAATATTTTTTTAAAACCCTAAACCTAAGAGTAAGCCAGAAGCTGTGCAAGATCTCTGGGCTAGTATTTTTCTAATTCTTGAAATAAACAAGGCATATACATGCTGGTAAGGATGCTGAGTCCCTCACGAGTGCTGGTGACAAGCCAGTCAAATTGCTTTACAAAGAGTATGTCCTCTGTCCCAGCAATTCACTCTTGGGTATCTATCTACTCCATGGAGCCCTTCCCCAAGGATATGTGTGACAACATCACCAGCAGCTTTGTTCATTATAGCCCCAACCTGGAAATTATTCAAACATCCAACAACAATAAAATACATAAATAAAACACACATCTGCACAAAGGGCCCGCGACCACTATAAGCATTGTATGGGCACAATGCGGTGGGAAGGAAGCCAAGTTCCTGAACAACAGGTACTCCACAGTCCAGTGATAGACCAATGTGGGCAGGGCGTGGACCTCCTGAGAGAGACCAAAGAGAGCTGCAGAGGAGCTCTTTTTCCTGATGAGATCCTGGTCACATAGGGATAATCATTATGTGAACACTTATGGACTGGATTCATGATATATTCTCTGTTCTGTGCAGATAATCCACTTCAGTTAGGAAATGTCAGCTCTGTCATTATGCGGAGGTGGCTAGCAACCCTTGCCCAGGTAGAAACAGTACACACTGTACCCTCGTCTCTAGAGGCAGCCACAAGGTCAGACTTATCAGCCGCTCTCACACAGGTGTTGCAGTGAGATTTCACTCTGGAAGGGTTTCCCAAATCTATATTTCTCCATGCAATTTCATACTGAGAAAATTTCATTGAACTCTGCTCCTATCAAAGACCCTTTGAAACTTGTAAAAACTTGAGCGTGCAGACGATCCCTGGCTATAGAAAAGACAAGAGAAGAAAGAAACACAATAGAATTGTGTTTATGCTATAGAAAATGCATAGGATATGCTTCTTACTGAGTGGTGTCCTCCCCTCCCCTCCCCTCCCAGAAACCAATCCAAATTATCCTTTGAAAAATAGACTTAATAGAAAAAATCCAAGTCCTAGAGGACCCAAGGAAGACTCTGGCATCCAGATCTCAGAAGAGAGAGGACCAGGAGATGGCTGGGGAGGTGGCTCAACAGGTAAGAGTACTTGCCTCTTAAGCATGAGAGTCTGAGAAGGCCTGAGGGGGCCTGGTTTTCCCTGGGCTCGAATCCTCAGCACACACATAAACTGCTGGGAGTGGCCACAGCCCTATAGCCAAAGTCCTGTGGGTAGCGGAGGCCAGAGAATCACTCGGGTTCACTGGCCAGCCAGTCTCACTGGAAAAACTCCATGAAAGACCCCGTCTAAAGGAAGCAAGCTGATGAGCCTCTGCATATGCATTCATGGGTCAGGGCGCACACATGTTCATGCTGCACATACAACACACACACACACACACAGCAGTTAAGATTTTTTCTGGAACAATCTCTGAAACATGTGCCACCATGTCACGACATTATACTGCAAACAACTCACCTAGAAATATATGCTGGAGAAGTACTAAGAAATTTCGGCTTCTTTGCGGGGGCTCCTCACACCAGGGTGACCCCACGGAATCTGTTATGTATGAGCAGGGACGTGGGGCAGTTAGACAACTCATTCATCACATGTCTCTTCCTCAAAACAGTCAGCAGACAAGCTCCTGGCTCCTGTCAAGCTGTGGGTCTGGGTGCTCCATGAACTGTCCCTCTGGCTCTGGAAGACTTCCAGGGAGTAGACACCTGACCTGATGGGTCTCTTCCATGGTCAGTGCCAAAGCTACCAGGTGAGGGGCTAGGCACAGTAATGACAAACACCCCAAGGATAGAAGACATGGGTGTTCTGCTCCCGGTCCTGACTCTCTCTCTTCTGAGACCTGGATGCCAGCCTCTTCCTTGGGTCCTTCCTATAGGACTTGGATCTAGTTTTAGTAAATGCATATTTCAAAATCTAATTAGGATTAGTTTCTTTCTGGGGGGGTAGCATACCACTCATATAAGAAAGAAGCTTACCTATGCGTTTTCTAGAGCATAAATGAGAAGTGTATATGCATGTATAGTGTATTTGCATGATTGTGTATGCAAATGTGCATGTATGTGTATCTCTGTGGGGGGGGGCTGTATGAACCTGTGTGTTTTCTAGACATCTTTCTACCCTCTCCCTCAATGGATATCTTCCTCCACCCACCCCACCCCCGCCCCTGACAAGCTGCTGGTGACATGGTCAGTTTTCTCCCGTGTTTCTGGCCCTGCTTTTCCAATGCTATGATTGATACTCCAGTTGTTGCAGTAGACATTAATTTATCTTTATAATGCAAAACTACAGGTTTCCAGCCAGAGAGTGCATGCACGGCTTCTCAGAGCATGCAGTGTGGAGACCCTGGAATGCCCACTGTGGCACCTGCAGCTAGCTTGACCCCAGCCTCGGCTGGACTAGCTTTCTTGAACCTCAGCCTCGTGAGACAAACAGAAGTGTTTGTGCTGAGACCTGATTTCTGAAGAACGTCAAGGAACCGAAGGAAAGTCATACAAGAATGAGAATTCAGCCCCAGAGTTCATTCAAGCAGTACGTGTTTACTGGAGGTGGGTGGGTGGAGTCAGTTGGACCCTATCTGGTTAATTTCTAAGAAATGCATCCTCTGGTGGGGGTAGTGAGAACAGGGCTGTTAGATAGCTTTCTGGTGGTGAAGATTCTATGCAGCCACCATGCTTTTGGCCACACTGATTGTCCCTGAGAGTCCCAGGGCCCTCTGCAGAGCTCCACTGTCAGGCAGGCCAGGCCTTACTCTTTTCCATTTTTAGGGGCAGATCCTGGCTTTTGGCTTCTCACAGGCTGGCCATCCTCTACACAGGGACAACATTTATAGGGTCTAGGGTGAACAGTAGCTCACACTCGCTAGTGTCAGCCATGGATGCCATCTTCAGGTGTTGTGTAACACTCTCTGCGTTCTGAAATTCGCAACACTGTGGGTAGGATCTCCTAAGACAAAGGAAATACTGAATTCAGCCAAGTGGCTGAGGCATGCATATCGGACATCCCTGAAGACTAAGTCAGGAGAGAGCTGTAGAAGACCCAAAGGCCACTGTGCTCCTGTGCAATAGGAGAATCCAAGTCCTGGGGTGGTGACAGGATTCTGAAGTTGGCTGCAGGGATGATGGGCCTTCCACCCAGGAGGATGTTCGAGGAGGCCGAAGCTCTCTGGGCATGCTGGGGACAGCACACACGCAGGCCTGCATCAGCTCCTTTCCAGTGCACTCTACAGTGGTTCTGGAACTTGTCCCCAGAGTGATTCTGCAGGCTGTTCCCGTGGCGCCCAGGATGTCTTTTCATAAATCCCTTGAGCCCTACTAGGAACTGTCACCAATGCCACAGATCTGTGCTGACCTGTGCTAAGGGCACCCTTCACGAACAAGACTATGTTTTTCCTGCTCCCATTCATTCTCAATGAATTCCACACTTCCCCCCCCCACTTTTAAAATAAATGAATACTTTTAATTTTTGACCTTTTCATACATATATTTTCATCATATGTACCCCACATTACCCTCCCTTAATTCCCTCAACCCACTGCTCTCCTTCTCATCGCTTATCAGCAGCTATGCCTGGAAGAGAATGACTCTCCCTCCCTCAGCAACCACTAGCTGCTGTTAACTCACTGGGGACAAGAGTGGCCTCCCAAGACCCTCCCCTGTCCATCACAGTGTTGACTGGTTCCATCACGTGATGGTGTTAAGTAAGTACCCACAGCTTCTGTAAGTACGTAAGTACAGTGGTGTCGGCATGCCCAGGTGACAGAGTACCACAGCCCTCTTCTCTATCCTCCAGCCCTTACATTCCTTCCATCCTGTCCTCTCAGGTGTTCCTTTGGTCTTGTATTGGATGATGTATTTGTCCCATGTAGGGCCGAGTGCTCATCACATTCTTAATTTCAGTACTTGACCAGGGAGGGCTCCATGCTTTCCATTTGAAGTGTGCAATTTTATTCTATACTTTTACCCCTCTGCTATTCTTTAAAAAATTCCCTTTAGGTTTTTCCACAGGTCATATGAAACCTAAGGACTCTGTGGTGCCTATATGGAGGTATAGAACAGAGTGTGGGGATGCGTGCAGCTGGGAGCGTGTGCTGTGGGCTTGGAGAGCAGCAATAAGAACATACTTCCACACTCCACTGTGCTCTCTGCTGTTGGTTAGAAGGGAGATGAAGACCTCTGGTGCACAGGAGAGAAGTGGGGTTCTTCTAGAATGGGAACCATGGAAATCAATGAGGAGACACTCATCTTCCCCCCCTGGGTCTCCATTTGCTTCTCATGAGTGTATTACCTTCCTGTTTTCTAAATGCCATGAAAGTGATGGACTCCAGAGCTACACGTAGCATTCCCTTCAATCTCCAATTGTTTATGAACGTGGCTGAAAACTTGAACTACAAGAAGCACTGTTCCACTATGACTAAACACTGTCCAAGTCTCCAAGTCACCAGTGTCGGGGAGTGGGGGTGGCATCACAAAATCCCAGATGAAGAGACTGCTCCCCAAGACAATTCAGTGTCGTTCCACAGGAGAGATTTGGGGCTGGCTATTTCTGGGCTGTGGGAGTCTTCCTGTATATTTTAGGATGTTTACCAAACTACTGCCACTAGGTACCAGTAGACCTATCCACAGGCTGTGTCAAAACTATCGCCAGGTAAGAACCACTTCTTTAGAGATAGAAAAAGTAAGATCTGTTTTCCGAAACAAAGTCTAGGAAAGGTGTGTGTGTGTGCGTGCGTGCGTGTGTGTGTGTGTGTGTGTGTGTGTGTGTACATGCATGCTACTTTTACAGCTTATAAAAATTCAAGAGTTTTCCACTAAATCTTAAGATAATTTTCTTTTATCTCCAAAAACTTTCAGAAAGAAAAAAATGATAATAAATTCTAATATAAAGACCTGAAAAGTCACCTCCTTCTACTTGGGAACCAGGCACTAGGATGTCCAGAAGATCCTTATCCAACCTAATATTTCAGATTTAAAAGCTCTGAATTTATATTCTTAAATTTCATTCTGTTTCATATTTATGAGGATGAGTGTTATCTGCTTGGTTCTTGAAATAATCATCTCTGTATTTTCCTACTCAGACTGCAACCGAGTGTGGAGAGCAGTTTTCTTTCTCACATGGAAGGAGTCATGCCCTGACAAAGCCAGGGACCATGGAAACTGCTCAACAAAGACGTCTGTGTACCCCAGATCACCACAACTGCCAAGAGCTTCTGTGCTTAGCATTTCCAGCCCTTGTGGTGCTAAAGGGCCACTGGGAACTCCCTCGGGGAAGGCAGGCTAGCCACCCAATTTCCCAGTTCTAAACGATTTTATTGAAATGAATAGCAAAACCAGATTAAAAAAAAAATTCAGTGCTCTGCCCTGGAAGGAAGAAAGAAAACCAACAACAACACCCAATGTGTGGATCTGCTGAGCTGCCCAACACGCCCAGTGAACATCTCCATCTGAGAATGGAAACCAGGGGTATAGACATGCCTCCTGGTACATGGGAAATACTAAGCAAAGCTAGCATGGTTCTCCCCATGGAGAGTGGATTTCCATTGTGGGTGCTGGCCTCACATTCTCTCCATCTCCCGGGATGCTCACAGCACAAGTGCCCAGAGCACCTCCTCTGCCTCCTCTCAGGACCCAGCTGACTTGACAGTGGTCGATATTTCTGGAACCTGGAGCTGGGGCTGAGGAAAAAGCATTATGTTTCGAAATTTAAACTGTATTTTATTTTAGAATTTCAGGCTGGGCCTAGTGGAACAGACCTTATAACCTCAGCTACTCAGGAGAGCAAGGTAGAATTCAAAGCCTTCCTAGGTAACTTAGTGAGATCCTCTCTCACAATTTAAAATAAGTAAAAGACTGGGGCTGGAGAGATTGCTCAGTGGTTAAGACACTTGCCTACAAAGCCTAACCACCTGGGATTCGATTCCCCAGTACCCTCATAAAGCTAGATGCACAAAGCGGTGCATGCATCTGAAGTTCACTTGCAGTGGCTGGAGGTCCTGGCACACACATTCTCTCTGCCTCTCTCTCTCTCTCTCTCTCTCTCTCTTTCTCTCTCTCTCTCTTGCTCTAGCTCTCTCTGTTTGCACATAAATAAAATATTTTTAAAAATAATTAAAAGGATGCCTGAGATATATTAGATCATTTATATACCATGTACAGAGCCCAAGGTTCAATCATCAGTATGCAAAAAACATAGATACTACTTTTTACAATTTTTAAAAAATTCTCATGTCTACTTCAATCCCCCAAACTTCCCCTTCCCCTTCATTCCATATAAACACACACGTACTTTTACTCACACAATACTTCCACCAAGGGGGGCAAATATTGGTTGAAGACAAAGCAGACTTTGAACAGCAGACACGCTATCCAATTCTCTGTGGGAGATGCCTTCCCCAGTACATGGAGGTAGGATGGAGGGAGCCATGCTAGAGACAGGCACCCCAACTATTCAGAGCAAAGCTGATGAAGGTAGGAATTAAGAGAATGATGAATCCTTGGAGGTAGGACTGTGGAGGGGAGGCCAGAAGAAAAGCAAGGAGAGAGGAAGGAAAGGGAGGAAGACTTGGAGGCATTCCAAGGAAGAAAGCAAGGGATTTGTGACATGCAGGCCAGGTGGCAGAGGAGAACAGGGGCCAGGTCGGAAACCTGCAGTACCAGGTGTGGGTCCTGAGCCTTCTGCCATGGGCTATGGCATGCCCTTGAGCATCTGTCTATCACAGCCTTGCTGCAGCAGCCTTATGGGGTGCTAAGCTAGAGATGCAAATTCCTAAAGGACCCTTCCCCTGTGCAGATAGGCCTGGGTGAGCACGTCAACCCAGTGATTCTGAAGTTTCCTGAAGGTGAGGACTCTGCTACCAGCAACCAGGAGTCACTGAAGATGAGCAGCTGAGAAGCAACTTAACTGTCATCCTAACCAGAGCAGCTCCGTTTGCCGGCTGCATAAATGGTGAATGGCTAGTTACAGCTGAAGTTGTTCATGTCTGGCCTCCATCACTTCAAAGGCCGTTGGTATAGTTCTAAATCCTGTCCTTATTATTCCAGGAATGGTCATGCTTCTAGATTTTCAGTGTTGGCAACAGTTGTCACAGACCAGCGTCCAGGTGATGATGACAACCATGGCAAGGAGACGCGGAGAGGCTGTCTTAGGTTTTGAGCCCTGAGCGATTGCGCACTGTGCTGACACCTCCACCTTCATTAAGTGAAAGGGTGCCCGCAGATCTGGGCATGAGAAATCAGGTTAAAAAAAAACCAACATTCAGCTACATTCTGAGCCAATAGGATGCCACTTGGTGAGTCACCAGGAGGTTTTGCACAGCTGTGGGAGGAGCCTTTCTTCACACTGTTCACAAAACAGCAGATAAGAAGTCAGACCAGTAATTGCCGCCCAGAACCTTCAGAACGGCTACTTGCATCCTTCTCTTTCCTCAAGGTCATGAACGTCATGCAGCTGCTCAGACTATGCCTGTAGAACCTTTTCTTAATTGGATCCCTTAATCCTCAGAAGTTCAGGGGTGTCCAATGTGGAGGGTCAGAGATTCAAGAGGTTTCTCAATCCCCTGGATAAAAGAAGGCCAGGCAACCACCAGAAGGAGAGCAAAACATGGGCTTCCCGAGGAGGCTCTTAAGTTGCAAAATGTGTGCTTTGTTCTGCCGACCGCATATTGACTGCTTCTTGTTGGCTTTGCATTCCCTTCCCTGTACCTCAATATATGACCCTGGGCACCAAGGTCCAAGCCAGGCAGGTTCTCAGAGGCCCACATGGAAAAGGAGCCCCCCCCCCCAGTAGTCTCTGTTCTATCAAGAAGGGAAACCACCAGGTAAGATGGTGTCATCCAGGTGAGTTCATGGCCACCCATACTGGCACCATCACAGGAGCTGAATGCCTGCACTGATGGCCTGACAATGCCACAATGACAGCTCATTTGCAGGAGCCAAGATTTTTGCTTTGTTTTTGTTTGTTTTGATATTCATTTTTTCATTTTCTTTTCTTTTTGACACTTTGATATATATATATATATAGTGTATTTTTGTCTTCTCTTCCAATGACACTTCCTTGCCGCCTTTTCCCTTTCTACCCAAACCCTGCTTCTTGAAAACTAGAATCCTTCCCACTTCTATACTTTTTTGACCACTGAGTTAAATGAAGGTTGCTTGCCGGAGCAAGGGTGGAAGGTTTTTGTTTTTTTTTAAAGGTAGGGTCTCGCTCTAGCCCAGGCTGACCTGAATTTCCCTATGTAGTCTCAGGGTGGCCTTGAACTCACGGTGATCCTCCTACCTCTCTGCTCTCTGAGTGCTGGGACTAAAGTTATTTTTTATTGGCAGGTGGGCAAATTATCAGAGGCTACACCATTGAAGAATACAACACACCATCTTCCAGCAACTATTAGCTGTGGTTAGCTACTCCAGGAAGCATGGGGGTCTCATGAGCCCCTCTTCCATCCGTGGAATGCTGACAGGCTCAGTCTGGTGAATGAAAACTCAGCGACTGTGGGTTCATGAGCTTAACAGCCATATTGTATTCAAAAAGACAGCGTGTTTCCCATCTTACCGCTCTCACATTCTTTCTGTCCCCTCTTCTGTGAGGTTCTTGCAGGATCTGCTTTTGAAGGAAGATTTGCTAGGGCTTTCAGATGATCAGGAAAGGACCCACTAGGGCCCTTAGGGGAACCCCTGAGCAGTTAATTGGGAGATGCTGTGGATCCCTGCAGGCTGAGAAGGGAGTGTGTCCTGTTCTATGTTCTGTGAGCACTGCTATGGTCCAATGTGAAATTGTCCCAAGGGCTCATGAAGTTTCATTGGACAAATATGGTTCAGCCTCTAAGGCATAACATGGGGAATGGGCTACAAGGAAGGACGGTGCTTCTCCAGCTCAGTGCACACCAGACACTAGCTCTGCTCCCCAGCTGGTGACACGGACTTGGGAGGTTCTAGAAACTCTAGGAGGTGGAGTATAGCTGGAGGAAGTAGGTCACTGAGGACAGGTCCTTCATGGGGGTATCTTGGCCCCTGGCTCCCATCCCCTCACCCCTTCTCCTGCCTTCAATAGATGAAAGAAGCTCTTCCACCATCTGATCCTGCACCCATGATGTTCTGCCCAAGTGATAGTGCCCAGCAACTATGGACCAACCCCTCTGAAACTGTGAGCCAACATAAATCCTTCACTTTTAGCTTTTCTCATGAGCATTTTGGTCACAGCAACAACAACAACAAAAATATAGCTAATAGACATCCTTTCAACTTTTCACCAAAACATAAAGTTTTCAGTGTCAGGAGGTATTATAAGGGCCTGCCATCTCAAAGTCTCATTAAGAACTCCAGGAACTCTTTGGCCTCGCTCTGCGACTGTGGGATCTAGCCCGTGCGTCTGCCTGCTCTTACAGTGATCAGGTAAGTGGCAGGAATGCAGAGACTTTGAAAATCCATGCACATCATTAGAATGTCAAGCCACATTTTTGAAAGTGAAGAAAAAAGTTCCTAATTGATACCCATGATGCTGACCTCTGCTCTGAGTGGCTTGATAGATTGGGCTCTTCCCCAGAGGTTCAGGATGTGCTTGGGTAGCCTTTGGATGACTGCCACCCCTCCTGACAACCCCATCTCTTATATTCCCTGCAACTGACAGCATCAGGGAAAGAGGGTATAAATTATTTAGCTTCGTGACTTGCTCGTTTTCAGTGTTTAAAACGCTGAGAAGGCAAACTACAAATGAGGGGCTCTGTGGCTTCTCCCACAGAGACAGCGTGGAGGGAAGAAGAGGAAGGGAGGCTTGGGTAGGAGGAGACCTGGCCTGGCCTCTGGTTGCACTTTTGTTGGGGACTCAACTGGGAAACCTTCAGTCTTTCCTGTTTCCCATCTTACACTTTAGGGATTGGACAGAATTGTAACAGTATTAGATATGAAAACTATGGTCCAAATAAAATGACAAAAAACACCCATAATGTTGTATGTAAAAGTGAGGGGCACTGTGTGGAGGTGCGAGGACCTAGGAGGTCCCAGAGTAACATAGCACCTTCGTCACCACCCCGCCACCCCCCCAGGCCGACCACATATCTTGTCATGGATCCTAATATTAATGCCTCTCAATTATCTTACTCAGTGGACTAAACTGGTTAGGAGGGGAAATAACCTTAACCCTTACCTCACAGCATACATAAAAATTCATTTGAAATGGATTGAAAACTTATATGTAACAGTTACAACTATAAAACTTACAAACAAAGCACCTGGGAGACAAGGGATGCTGGAGTGCTGAGGGCATGTGAGACAGTTACCAGGTGTCATAGTCAGTCACATGCCACTGGGATGAATCTCCAAACCAGGCACGATTTGGGGAGGAAAGTATTTATTGAAGTAACAGACCCAGGGGAAGTTAAGGAAAAAGGCTGGCCCCCTTTCACAGAAGCAAGCAGAGACAGAGACAGAAGCCCACCACCAGCACCTCAAGCAAGCAAGCAAGCACACTCCAAACTAGCAAAACAAGAGCAACTCCAGGCTTGAGCTCAGGCTGCTTTTTGCATATGTATAACTAGAATTCCAGGCCCACCCCCAGAAGCACCTTAGGGCTGAACCCTAGGATCTGGCCAAGGTGACACACCTCCTCCAGCCAGAACTGGCTGGAGACAATTTGCAATTATAATAAACTTTTGAATCTATTGGGGGACATTATTCAAACTACCACACCAGGGGATCAGAGAGTTGTGCAAAAACCTTGATAACTGGTAAGGTGGGTAGCAAGTGTCCCCCTCATCCCTATGAAGGCTCCTCTTCCCGGATGCTTATCTTCCTCGGGCGCTGTCACCCAGCACAGACGCAAGTCCTGAGGAGTTTTCCAGGAGCTGATCAATTCTGCCCAAAGCCATCTGAGTCTGTGCTACGATGTTGAAGCTTGATGAAGTCCACAAGGTTCCCTGACAAGTTGACTTGAAACAATACCTTCTACATGACTTCATGCTTCCATGGTCACAGACTTCATGGGCACCCAGATACCTCTTTTCTGTGGTGTTTCCCCAGACTGTTGCTCTGGCAAGCATGTCATCAGAAAGGAAGAAGGTTGGTATAATATGACCTTCTCTGGTAAGCTGTCTGGGCAGAGCTGGTCCCATCCTTGGGAAGTTCAGCTCTCATCACGTCAACCCTTTCTCAGCAGTACTAGGTCTAAAATGACAGTTCTAACAAAAGCCTTTGGTCCTCCTGCAGTGTGCTGTGATCAGGTCCATAATTACATCTGGTGAGCTTTTCTTGAAAGAGAGAAAGAAACAGCAAATCTCCTGATGTGTGTGTGTGTGTGTACATCACAGTCTTCACAGTCTGGCCACGTGGGAACTAGTATATCTAAAGAGCAAATCCACGGAAAGTAGGTATTTAGAACAAAACCTGCCTCGTCCTCCAGCTATGCCCCCGAACAGGCTGTGATTTCAGCATCCATCACAGCATTCTGATGTCACACCCCCTGCCTGCGTTTCTCTTGGGCCTCACACATTTCCTGTGTCTTCCTCTCCAAGACCCGTAATTAAGCTACTCTCTCAACACACCATTTCACTTGCGCTTGGCATGTGAGCTGGGCTTCTGGAAGGAAGCGATCATCGGCTCATAGATGTGCTTATTCGGCAGTGACATTTCTAAGTGGATTTCAGCCACAGTCAAAGTGGAGGGAAATTAATGAGTTTACTGGGGAGTGTGCCCATCCCTGACATGGGAATAGAAAGGTGAAGGGAATAAATGAAATCGGAAGAAATAAATCTACATATACAGCTCCCCTCCGTCCCTGTCTCCCTCCCTCTCTTCCTTCCTTCCTTCCTTCCTTCCTTCCTTCCTTCCTTCCTTCCTTCCTTTCTCCCCCTCCCACTCCTTACATATCAGTTTCCTTCTCATTGCTAGGATAAAACTGAGAAGAAGCTTCTGAGGGGGCTGGAAACGTTCTTCTCTGCTTACAGTTTCAAGGGGAAGTTTCACCATGGCAAGGAAGGCATGGCAGGCTTGAGCAGGAAGTCCAGGTCACATTCCCATGTCAATGGGAAGGAAGTAATCCAAATACCTCTGCATACCCAGTGGGTTCAAGGTCCCCTTCCCAATGACACACCTCCTCCAGCAAGGCTCCACCGCCCGATAGCTATACAACCTTCCCAAATTGCCACCAACTGGGGACCAAGCAAACACAAGAAGCTATGGGGAGAGGAGATACTCCATATTTAAACTACCATACTCCTTCTTCCCTTTTCCTTCCTCCTGCCTTTCATCTTTCTTTCCCTTTTCTTTTAACCATTGACTTGCTGGTTCACAGTCATCTTGGCTCTAACCTTCATATGAAGGTGCCAGCAAACTTTTTGTTGCTATTTTGTTGACCGTGACTTAGAAACTGAAGACATTTCTACTAGGGACCCTGAGCCTCAGCTTAAACCTGAATAACATTTTCCCATCTTGGCTATTCTGAGTGGGGTCTCCCCTGCCCAGGAGACAGAGCTGTTATGCACTACAGAGATAATGGTACTCTAGACACCTGCCAAGCCTCGTGGGTGAGTGGGTGGATGGGTGGGTGGAGGCCCACAGGCACTCCTAGGAGATGGAGGGACAAATCATCTCCATCAGCCCCTGAGCTTCATGGCCTTTCAGAGACCTGCCCCCAACCCCCAGCATCACTGCACACACAATTATGTGGATTAGACAATGGTTAATGGGAGATTTAGATACTAATCCCTTTCTAGTTGTTAATATTAATTAAAGTGCTTTTGCTCTCATTATGCAACAAACACTATTTCATTAAAGGGAAGGAAGAGAGAGTACCGTCCGGTAGGGAAATCACTGGCTTAATTTTTATTGTGGCTTCTTTCATTTGTGGAACACAGACCTTGTGATAGGTGTGGGACATAAGGAAGAGAGAGAGAGAGAGAGAGAGAGAGAGAGAGAGAGAGAGAGAGAGAGAGAGAGAGAGAGATTTACTTTCTACCATGTACTTAGTCTGACTTTTCAAATTCCAAGACATAAATGTCAATCTTTTCTCCCAACAATTTTACTACTGGCCATTACAAGTATAATATATATATATAACAGGCTTCAGTTGATGTGAATGGACTCCTGTGGGAAGCGTTGTGTGTGCGGAACTTCCCTCACGGCCAACAGAACCAGCCCACAGTGGGTCAGCTGGCATAACTGCTCACCAGGAACAAGCTTCTCATGCAGTGTGGTCTCAGCTGCCCCTGAGAGATGTAGGGGACATCTGGGAGCCTGGCAGAAGGATCCCTGCCCTGGGATGCTCAGGGAACAAGACAGAGGCACCAGGATGCTTGTGGTGAACACGTGACAACAAACCCGTAACACGAGGCTGAGGAGATGGCAGAGGTAAGCCGCCCTCATCTTGGGACCACGCTCATCAAGTCTGTTGGGTTCAGAACTTAAACTAAGTGAAAGCTACACATGGCTTCCTCTCTGCTCCAGTCAGAAAATACAAGATGCGTTAGCAGGCTCAGAGGTACCCTGAGATTGTCCATTGCCCGTGCGTGCCTCCCAAGATGTGGGGCTGTAGGTGTGTGTACATGCACATGTGTGTTTCTCAGGCATGCATGTATATATGTCGTGTGTATATGCACATTCATACACATACACTTGTGTGGGTACATGGATGTGCATGAGTGTCCTTACGCACATGTTTAAATGCATTTTTTTTTTACTTTAGTTAAGAGTCACTGGGTACAGGGCTGTCCCCTTCATCAAAACTCTGTGAAGCATTCTACATCATATTTGAACAACCCATTTTTCCTAATTTCTTATTATTTTGTGCCCTTGTTCAGCAATTATATTTTCCATATGTGGCCTCTTTTGGTTTTAACAGAATGAGGTGATTTTCGTAGTTACATGTAGAATTCAGGGGCTGGGTAAAATCCATGCTAGGAGCTTCCCAGAACACCACCTCTCCTTCCTGGATCTGGAACAGCCAGCAAGTCATTCTCCTGAGAAGGACACAGATAGGACACTGAAAGGGAGGGTGCTAAGCTGGTGGCACCCTCTCACACAGGGTGCAGTGGCCCTCATGCTCATCTCTGGGTGCAGAGGCAGGAAAGCACCATGCTGTTTCTTCCTCCACCCTGACCTCTTGCTTCTACAACTGTCCCAGCCCACCCGTGCCGAGAGGTCTGCAGGATGGAAGATCCACAGGTACCTTACGGTGGGAAAAGCTTTGGTATTCAGACAGCTACCCTCCATGTGCCACTGTGGGCATCTGTCTAAAAACCACCATCACCCCACTGGCAAAAAGCACAGTGTGCCCTCCAAGGAGACCAGGATTTCACTCCAGGAAAAGGCTCCCCTCAAAGCTCTGCTCTTGTTCTAGAGCCAACCCTTGTGAAGAGTCACATTTCTGAACAGAGACATTCTGCTGTGGGCTTCATCACCTTCTCCTTGGCTCTGAGTTATAAACGGGTGCTGGATGTGTTGTGGACAAGCTCGTGGTGTGTGCATCTGAAATTTGTTTGCAGCAGCTGGAGGCCCTGGCCTGCCCCCTCACTCTCTGCTTGCAAATAAATAAACAAAAAGATTTTAATAAATGAAAAGTGAAAGGTCTTCCGGTCAGTTACCAGCATGTTTGCCTGCATTGTTTGATTGTCTTGGTTACTTATTTTTTCTCAGACTTGACCTACAGTCAAAAGAGAAAAATACGAACCCACATCTGTGCACCTTTTCAAAAGAAAGTTAAAACTGCTTCATCAGGAAGTTTTCCTTCAGGCAGAACCACAGCTCTGCTACAAAGAAGTGAAGAAAATCCATAAAACCCACATGGGGCCCATGTGGGAGAGGCGTCTCATCTCTCCCCAGCCCAGAGAAATGCACGTGGGGATTCATTTCTCCATCTGAAGCACCTCTCGACATCCGAAGGGTCAGAGGCGTTGAGATTCTCATGACAGGCACGGATCTCACTGAGGCAACAAACTTATCTCCACTTCCCACACGCTCCGCCAACCTGGAATTTCCTCAGCTGCACGGATCCATGTTAATCAGAGCTGACAGTTTAATCAGGTAGATAAGACACATTTTCATAATGGGTCACAAGCAGCATGAATATTTTTCTATTAATGGATCTTGGGATTTGGTCACGGAGCCCCAACACAAAACATAGGCATTTCATCCTCAGAGTGCCCTCAAAGGCTGGTGACACACCAGGAGAGCTCAATGGCAGACGCCACATGGCGATGTCACCCGCTGCACACATTACAAGAATTTGATTTTCAAATGAAGGTGGCTTTTCTTCTTCACTCACACTAATCGCTTAATGGCATTTTTTTTTTAGAGGTAGAATCTCTGGTTCCAACTAGAGATTCCAACTGTGTAGTCGAGGCTGACCTTGAATTTCTGATCCTCCTGTCTCTTCTTCCATGGTTTTAAGTGGTACTGGGGTTGAAGCCAGGGCTTCATACATGCTGGGCATGTACTCTGCTAACTGAGCTCTACTCCTAACCCTTCATGATCATTTTTTAACCATGTAGTGAGGACAGAAAAAAAATCTCATTATGAAAATGGCTTCATATTATTTTCAAAGGACAGCCCGAAGCGATGTCCTCACTTTCTCCCTTTTATTCATTTCATTCAGCCACTGACTTACAGGCGGGCGCTGCCCACATTTCAGGCAGGTCATCCCTCCCTCCTTGGTCAGCCTTCTCTGGAAACACCCTCACAGACACAGCCAGGGGTGTGCTTTGCTAATCGTCCAGGTATGTCGAAATCCAATCAAGTTGACCATCAGAGTTAACTCACTCCAAGGAGCACATGCTTCCGCACGACATACCCAAGGCAGTGTGGAAGCCAGGAAAGGTTTCTCGTACTCTGACCTCTCCTCTCCTCTTTGAGGTCTGAAAGAGTTGACCTCATGCAGTCCAGGGCCCTCCTTTGAAAGGAGACAGTTAAGGAGGGGCCTGTAGAATAAATGTCCTTGGAGACCCCCTGGCCCCTGAGTGGGAAGAGACTATAAAGTGGTCCAAGAGCACATGGAGAAATCCAGAGATGGTGATCTCCGGCTGGAATCCCCAGAGGTTCCCAGCAGCCTCTGCAGGCAAGATCTCCTGCAGGCGGCTCAAGGTCATCTGTGCTTAGAGAGGGAGCCTGCTGCCTATGGAACCCGTCCAGACTTGGACAGTTAGCAGACTTGGAGATTAGAAACTCAAACCAAGAGCGGAGGGCAACCTGAAGCCTGGAGAAGGTGACTTCCTGAAACAGAACTCTAAAAGGACATAAAGGAAAAACCTCTAGCCATTTAGCTGGATGAATGGCATTGTAGCATTCAGAAAGGAAAGCTGCCTCTAATTGAAATGTCATCTGGAAATTTGGAAACTCCACCTATGAACCGAAAGAGAGGACAGCCACCACCGAGACTCAAATTAATATCTGTGAAATCACAGGGGGACCTGGCTGGACCCCCTTCTTCCCCGGAGTTCAGAAGCATTGCAGTTTCTGTTCCAGCAGAGAAACACTGTTCCGCTCACCCTAAGGACCCTGCAACTGCAAGAGCTCCCCCACATCATAAAGCAGTCGCCAAAATAGAAGACCTATGTGGAATTGTATTGAGGTTGTGATTGTGACCTTTGGGACATGAAACGATATCCGATAGATGAATAACAACGTCACTCTTGTAGGTTATTAGTATAATAAGTAATGCTGGGCGGTCTATTTTCATGGCACCATCAGCCAGTGGAAATCCCATCACTGGCTGTCGGGCTGCTACACATGGCTGGAAATGCAGGTGAAGGTAGTAGCAGTGCCCACGGCTCCTGTAACCTGCACACCTGCAGGGTTAACACAACGTGGACCCAAATTTACAGCTCATACTTTCTGAGCTGGGGGTTGAACTGCACCTGGCTGCTCCAACCTGCTCAGAGTGGAGGATGATGGATAGCACCGAGATGCAGGGCAGAACAGACCCAAGAGAGGCATCCTGGATTTGTCCCCAGAACCACTCCGTTCCCGAGCACTCTGGAAGTGTGTAGACATCCTCTGAAATGCCTTCAAGGTCACTGTCCTGCCTTTCTTCTGCCTCCACCAATCTCCTTAGTGAGTAGTCACCCCACCTCGCCCCGGGTTCTTGTAAACAGACCTTTCCGTGATTATTTCTTTTTGAAATAGGGCACCCCAGGCTGCCCTCTACCTCTCCATGTCACCGAGGATAAACTTGAACTTCTCATCTTCCTGCCTCCCTATCCCTGGTGCTGCTGGTATCACAGGAGTCTGTTACCACATTGGTTTTATCTGGTGCTGGGGATGGAACTCAGGGCTTTGTACACACTAGGCAAGCACCCTACCGACTGAGGAAACATCCCCCAGGCTCATCTTTTCATCTTTTATGATTCCAACCAAATCCTTCTGCTCTGCTTGTCTTTTAATAATAAATCCCCTCTTCCCATCATTTCATTCCTTTTGTATCTTCCAGTCTCTTGTTTAAAGTAGCCATGCAGCAACTTCAGCGTTTTCCTTAGAAATTCCTCCGCCAGACCAAGAGTAGTAGGGGAGATAGTCTAAGCCTGTGAATAATTAGATCAGCCCGACAACCCCTGGTTCCAACCACTGGTTCCTTCCCTCACTGAGCTGTTGACCAAAGTGACTCATGAGATTCCAACAACAAGACAGAATTCTGTCAAAGCTCTTGAGTGCTCTCCCCAGGCCTGAGGCAAAACCCTGTTACTGAAGAAACCACAGACTGCATCGATCAGCATCGAGAAACCCTTAAACGTCCGGAATGGTATCCAGCCCCCAGAAGGCAGTTAGTGTAGTGCTGAAAGGCACTGCACAGGCTGCCAGGGGAAACTGATCAACGACAGATGGAATAAACAGAGACGATTGACATGAAACACAATCTGCGGCCATGAGTAGGCTGACCACACCTCCTACTGGGAGGGAACAGCGAACCAACAAAGGAGCACTTGTGTAATGGAGGAACCTGGGCCTGGGGGAGACAATCAACAGCTTTCAAATTCG
>PVHP010034571.1:0-18994 GCA_004024765.1 Zapus hudsonius
GTTATTCTTATCTATAGGGAAATTGCTTCCCATTGCTTATGAGATGCATTGCTTTCCTTACTTTTCTCCTTCTTTTACTTAAGTCCTTCACAATAAAATATAATTGGATTTTGCACCCTGAAGCAGAAGAGATGTTTTGCGTTATATTTTCATCATTCATTCTAAACTTTTGTCATAGTTTATAAAGTAAAAACCTCTAGCAAAAAATAAAAATAAAAGCATAAATATTTGTCTCCAAAGGAAAGTCTCAAAATATGTATTTGTTTTTTAAAGGTTTATTAATGCAATAATTAACATAATTTAAAAGCTTGTGAAAGATCTACTTTCAAGAAAGTGAAATAAAATAGATTTGTTCCGTGCTTAGAAAAATATGATTTTCAGTTATATAAGAAAAAAGTGATAACTAACAATTTACATGCTGATTACTCTATTACCAATAATAATGTCGAATCTGAAATAATAAAAAACTAGAATCTACTGCTAACTTGAATATTAAGAAGTCTAAGCAATGACACAGTTATCCATACACAAATTTGGAGATTTGAAAAATCATCTTTGATTCAATGCAAATGTATTAATATTAGCTTTATTCAAAGTGCATTGGTTTTATTAAAGGGATAGATTAAAAAGTCACACTGTCAGCAGGTAGAGTTCACCTGTCTTAGCTTCAGATTCCTGAACTTATCCATTTTGCATCTCAACTATGATGTTTAATACACATCTCAAACATAACGTGTATTAACCACCATTCTTTTAAGTTTTTGTCAAAGCATATATTACAATCCACTAAATTTTCTGACCTGAAAAGGGCCTATTAAAGGGTATTACTCTTGCTTCTTTATTCTCATACAGTCCATCAGTAAGTATTGAAGACCCTACTTCCAAAATTTCCTTCAAGTTTTGTATTTGTTTAATTTCCACAGATCCTATGTTACTCTTCTAAATTTGAACCAAAAAGTTGAATTCATGGCCTGAACAATACAGTTTTCTTCCTGGCTACCTCCGGGCTTGTACTTTTGCTCTAGAACTCACCCACTAGGAAACATTTGGGATTTTCTTTCAAGAATACTGAAACACATTTTTCACTTCGCTGCCCAAGCTGGCTCATGGTTTCTCCTCATTAGCAGTGTTTCTTCTGTATTGAACTAATAGATACTAGACAGAGCCTGATGCTCTGTCCTGTTGTTCTCTGCTGTTCTTGCTCTATCTTCAGTGGAAAATATCATCTTTACTAAGGTGAGTCATTTCCATTCTTGAAGCCTCAGCTAGAACTTACCTTACATATTGTTTTCTCAAATAGCAAAGTTGTCACTCTCCTTGAATACCCACACATGCCACTACACCCTGTCTAATAGCTTTTGCACCATCAATTGCTGCTACTTGAACATGTTCAATTATTGTCTACTCGTTATTGCTGCCCTATTCCAAGTGGAAAGTAAACCCATAGAGACTGTTGTTTTTGTTATCATCTTTCTTATTTTCTGTTCTTCACAATAAATTATATGTGTCATAGTGTAGTGAGTAACCCATATATTTATAATAAATATACATGAAAAGCACAAAAGACAGGAGATTTATTTACCTTGTCTTTTACCTTTTTTCAGCAAATATATAGTGATAAATACTGTCTAGATGATATTTCAGATTTCAGATGCTGTGATTAAAGAGTAGGATATATATTGAGCATTCTAGCACAAATGGAGATAATATTCTAGTTACATGCTTACATGTCTGCTACATATATGGTATATATGTATAAATGCACACACACACACATATATATATACATATATATGTATATAGATTTAGATGTAGATCTGTTATCCAGAATTGATGATGGACAGGAAGTTAGAGAGTATTAACATGCCAGGAGCAATTTTAAATGTATTGCCTTGGAAGATTTCTTGAAGGATGAACATTGATATGCATGATTGAAAGAAGCGAGACAACATAAAAAGAAGCATGTATGTTAGACACCAGAAAAAACAAGTCACCTGGCATGCTTTGGCCTGATTTGAAAATGTGTCTTGCCTATCTGAGAAAGGGCCTCTGAGAGTTAATATTTTAACACTTCCCAAGCATGTGCTCCAAATTAAATGTAAAATTTTAAGTAACTTTAAATGAAATCATCATATTAATATTCCACTCCAACAAATTAACTAGGGATTATGGCTTATTTGTGGACTCTAATATTATACAAAACCAAAAATGCATACAAAAATGATGACACAGGTGGCTCCCCCTTGTCACCTACGCAAACCCATGTGTAAACTGCTTCTGCATACCAACCTCTACCACACTTGTCTAAACCAAACTAGACAACATGCTTTTTATAGATTCTGTGAGTAGCAGGGAGACCCAAGACCCATCATAATGACAGGAATAGAAAGCCAACTTACTAGCAAGGGACAGGTTTTCTCTATAACCCCTGCCAGTGTCCAGGAAGCATTGCAGATTATATGAGTGCTGCTCTCACTACCATCCTGAGAACCTTCTCCACAGAGATGGAAGATGGAGGAGACGAGGCTGTCTAGAGCTCAACACTAAAGCTGCACACTCAGGCCCTCTATGATGCAGGGAAGAATATGGAAGAGGAAGCAGAAAAAATGTCAGAGACAAAGTGTGAGAAGGGGTACTCTGAGGCATTGTTTCTCCCAAAGAGACTGACTGGTGCACTCATGACCCCATCGATTACCAGTAAAGCCACTGAACACACACTGGCAATCCACAATAAACATACAAATGCTTTCTTTAATTCTCACATGATTATCAAAGGCTCATACTTTACAAAGAAAAATAAATTGAAATATCTAAATTTCCTTTTCCCACCTCTGTGTTTTAATATGTTGGCTACTGTAGTTGTTACTAAATGAAAAAAAAAATGTGCTTCATGGGCTTCTCAGAATATGAATATTTTGTTATGTTGAATTTTTATTTATTTTTGTGTTTTTATACCTTATATATTATTTTATGGTAAAGACTAAAATTATTTATGTGATTATAAAAATCCAGATAAAAAACATATCTTTAATTCATTAATTCTTTTTTAAAAAATATTTTATTTATTCATTTTCAAACAGAGACAGATACAGAGAGAGAGAGAAAGAGAGAGAGAGAGAGAGAGAGAGAAAGAGAGAGAGAGAGAGAGAGAGAGAATCAGGGCCACCACCTTGTGGGTCTGGTTTATGTGGGTCCTGGGGAATTGAACCTGGGGCCTTAGGCACTGGAAGCAAGTGCCTTAACCGCTGAACCAACTCTCCAGCCCTAATTCATTAATTCTTCATTACATGAAGAAAGTCAACATAATGTATTTTGGGCTATTTTTATTGTGACTATTACCTGTATATTTGCTTTACAAGAAATTTATTTAATGAAGTCTAAATGAGAAATCAAACCAGTGAAAGTTAATTTCTGCACAAGCTGAAATATCTTTCAGCTGCAGGAAATTGCATAAGATTTTAGCATGCTGTGATTTTAATATGATAATAAGAATTTCATAGGGCCTCATAACATTTTTTTTCATTTTATTTTGATCAAATCATCTTATACTGCAATTTTTTCTTGTTGTTTTTGGTTTTGGTTTTTTGAGTTAGTGTCTCGCTCAAGCCCAGACTGACCTGGAATTCATTATGTAGTCTCAGGGTGGCCTCCTTGAACTCTCTGTGATCCTCCCACCTCTGCCTCCCAAGTGCTGGGATCACAGATGTGCCTGGCTTACCCTGCAATTTTAAGGGCAATAGTAAACTAGATTATGAATTAATGCTAAGCTTCTGCATGGAAGTTACACACTTTAATTTTCATCAGTGGCATGTTATACTGACAGAGCTCATGAAATTGTACATTTGCCAGAGTAAGGAAAAAGGAAGCATGGTGTAGTTCCTCACCCCTGGATGTAAAAGCCCAAAAGCCTTGGAAAAGTTCTGAAATAGTTTAAGGAATTGTTCTTTTGGAAATTAATATATGAACCAATGTGAACTAACAGACTATTAGTACTAAAAAGAGCAATAATTTGAAAACAGATACATAGTATGTTTGTGATACAATTTGTTTATTTAATATGGGTTTTTAGAAATTAATATCTAATAACTTGATTTATTTTAATATAAATTTTCAACATTTAGTATATCATAAATGATGCAGTAGTATAATTTATATGTTGATTAGGTTATTTCTTCAAAATCTATATTTGCACTGATAAGAAAAATTAATTTAGAATTCTGTTTACATCATCTGATCACTCTTTCTTTAGTGTTTGAGATAATCCTATGTTCACATTAATTTCCACTGTGTGTATGTTTATGTGTGTACATGCTCATGCATGCATGTGTGAAGGAGGAAACATTTTTTCTTATTATCAAAAGGTTTATGGGAAAGCCTATATTGACTGCATTATCCATATATTCTTGGTAAAGATGTCTTCAAACTCATTCTGATTTTTTTGAGAGCTGAAATCAACTTATCTATGTGTGAAAGAAAATACTAAATAGGTTGAATTTTAAATGCTACCAAAATTTCTGACTCTGCTCCATCAATGGAAGTTGTTAATAAAAAGTTTAATGAAAAGAGAGCAATCGATCATAAGGAAAACAACCTTGGAAGGTGGAATGAATTAATATAGTTATTAATTAATAAATAACAGGATCTTATTATTCCTGCAAGTGTCAGCTGCTGTAGAAAAGAAAGAGATAAATGGTAACAAATCTGTAGTCGACATCTGTAATTGCAGATTAGAAGGCTGACCAATGAAATGAGAAAAAAAAATGAGGTCAAATAATGCACAATAGCACTGTTCCTGAGGAGATAAGATCTGTAAATGAACTCATTAAGACTATTGAGATCCCACAGGCAAGCTGGGAGAAGATGCAAATCAGAGTATATCCACCTGCAAGCCTGACCAAAGGAATAAGCACAGCTGAGTCCAGAGAAAGCTGCTCCTCTCACACACTGGCCCTACAGGAACAGCAAAAGCTAAACAGTGCTGAGGTCCATGAGAATCACAAGCCTGTGACAAGGGAGTGAGCTGAGCTAACTCTACCTTGCTGAGTGGTGGCTAATGAACTTAAAGGTCCATGACCAGTCACACACCTCTTCCAGCAAGGCTCCACTTCCCAGATTTTTAGCAGCTGGGACCAAACATTCAAAACACATGACTGTATGGGAGACATGTGATTCAAACCACCACCAGGCATATCCAGGATCTGTGATTGATCTAGCAGTTAATCGGCTACCCTGAGTGTGATATATAAAGAGCCACCCAAGGCTCCTTGAGGGCTTGGATTGAGGATATAACTGCTGAACTGTGCTCTCAACTCTACCACAACCTAGCTCTACCTGTGCACTGAAAAAACATTAACTGAAAGAAAAAGAAAAGAAAAGAAAAAACTGAACATATTGAAGCATTTGAAAACATGGCAGGGATATTTAAGTGTTTGTTAAAAATATAGAAGTATGCATTAAAAATTCAAGTGGAGCAATTCAGAAGTTAATTGGTGTAAGTTTTCACTGTAGAAGAGTGAATTCTCAGAGTTGTCCAAGAATTATTAGAAAATGTCTGCTAAGTAACAGAGCCTGTAGCCAGAAACTGATATCCTAATGGTCATCATTTGTCTAGGTACCTAGCTAAATGATATTTAAATAATTGATATGAGGTATATGACTGAGTTTGGGAATGGGACAAGAGTGTAAGTGTGAGGGTATCAAGAATACATAGGTCAAAATGTAAAATTGCAGAAAAAAATCTTTAAGGTTTTAATTATCACAAGTAAAGATATCTTTAAATATTCTTTTCTGGAATATTCTCTACCAATGTTGACTCTTCCACATTTTATAAAAGAAAACGAGTATGATTTCTTATTGCACTTCTAAAGTGCATTTCAGAAATATTTATTTGTTCTAATTATTTGGTATCTGTATCATTTGCTATAGTTAAAATTTTAATAAGGAATGACTATATTTTCTCTGTCCATACATATCATCATTCTATATTCAAGATCTAATACTGTAAAGAGCTCCAATAAACACTTTTAACAAACTACATGTCAGAGCATGTTATTTTATTCACATAGGATAGGATGATTTCTAAACTCAGGCTCTGGCTCTGACATAAACAGGCTTACATACTGACTATCCAAGAATTCAGACTATTTCGGTATTAAAAACAGAATTACATGATTCATAAGTACATATATTTTCCAAGGCTTCTAGAGTAGGTGCTGTTTTCCTGCCTGTAATCCAAGCATGTGGGAGGCTGAAGTTGGAACTTCACAAATTCAAGGCCAGCACTCTTTCAAAAGCAGCTAGGCAAGTTAGAATTCTTGCACTCTGTCTTTCTTGTATACACTCTGGCAGAAGACAGCTTTATGAATGCAGATGTGATTATTGCATACATTTAACAGAGGTGGGGGCAGGAGGCACTTGAAGTTTACTTGCCATACAAGTGTATCCACTAAGTACAAGGAGAAGTTAAAATAAGCGGGTGATAAGCTGAAGTCACATACAGGAAATCTATCATTTCCTAGCAGTCTCCTGGCACAGGCTGATAAATGGCATTGTTTTTTGCATTGCAGGTCCTTTTCAAAATGATAAACTTTTTGAAAGGAACCCAATTCCATGATAAAGAGATTTGGGCAGAAATGAGGAGCGGTTGCCTCCTTACAGTGCTGTGCTGCAGGGTTTGATGAATGAAAAGCAGGTCTGCTGTGGCAGGGTGCCAGGGCGCAGAAGCATAAATGCGCTGGGCTGAAGGAAAGGGCAGTTGATCTGAAGTCCTGAGAATACTGCGATCTTAGCAAAACTCCAGATTTGTTGGTGTTGTATTTGCAAGGGCACCTACCCTATATGGATGCCATTTGAGATAACTTCCTTAGGAAAGCAATCACCAGATGCTGAAGTGAAATAGGGAAAAAAGAGTGTAAATTTAACACCTTCCTTTCCTCCCTTCAATCTACTGACTTTCCATGCTAACAAGTTGGAAAGAGATCCAGAAGAGATTGCAGTAGTGAGGTGGAGGAGAGCTTGAGATCTGAGTTTGCAAGAGGAGGAGAAATTATCCAGAAAGATGAGCTCAATTTCTGTTTCTCTAGAGTGGACACACCCCCTCCTGCCCTGAAAGCAAGTTAAAAATATATTTCAATATATTTCCTTTGTGCCCCATAATCAGCTTCCAAATATGTTCTTCCTGCAATGTTGCCAGATGCTTTTTATCCTTCTGTCTCTTTAAAAATATTTTTCTTTGTTATAAGAGAGACAGAGAGAAAGAGAGAGAGAGAGAGAGAGAGAGAGAGAGAAAGAGAGAGAGAGAGAGAGAGAGATTGAGAGAGAGAGAGGAGTAGACATGTCAGGGCCTCTTGCAAATGAACTTTAGATTCATGAGCCACTGGTTTAAAGTGAGTTCTGGGGAATCAAACCCAGGTGGACAGGCTTTGCAAGGAAGCACCTTTAAAGGCTGAGCCATTTCCCCAGCCTTCAAATGCTTTTTTAAAATGTTTCGCTAATCACACTTCCTTTTATGCCCTAAAAAGTTGAATTGAATTGAATTATCTTGTATTATTTCTAATACAAGAAATGTGTCTATGTAGTGCTTAAGGAATGCTCCTGAGAAGGAAGATAGCTGGTTGTGTTGTTGTTTGCGTTTATCAGCCATCATCTTATTCCTGTGTTTTGGACCTAAACTGTATACAGCATGGATCTGAAAAATAATTCTCAGTGACCCACTCCACCGCCAAGAGTAGTAAACTCGTATTTCACCATGTGATTTGGCAAATACTGAGTTCTGAGATTATTGTACATTGAAGGAAGGAGCCCATCTAAACAGCAATGACTGCAGAAAGCCCACATTCTAGGAATCATTTCTGAGAAGAGACAGTTTTGTAGACCTATAAATTTCCTGGAGTATTTAATTTTAGTGCTTCAGCATAAAGTGTATGTTAATGAAAGCCATTACTTCCAGGTATGAAATAACATTTTAAAACAAACAATTTAATAACAGAGATTTTTACATACTTGAAAAAATAGAAATGTGTTTCCCATTGTTGTTAGGGTGCTTTCTTATATTCATTTCAAATGATAGTTATTAATAAACAGAAATGAGGGAGTAAAAATCACCAAGCATAATAGAAAGTATCAGCTAATAATGGCAAAAAAAATCACACAGGACAAGTACATAGGAGTAGATCCATGTAGCCAGGACACTAAGCCTGTACACAATACTCATTTAATGAGTGCTCAAATCCTTTATCATTCACAAAATAATTGACACCGTGCCAGATTTTTTTATTCCCAAAAAGCATATATTTTCCCTAAAGCTAAATTTTGAACAACAAAACAATGTAAATTTTAATGATATGCCATCCTTTTACGGTATTGCTTTATCTAGTTCATTGAATGGATGAGTTAGCTCATATCTAGGCTATTGTTCTGAGGTATATTCATTTATTTAGAAATGTATGCAAATTCTGAAGCATTTTTGGATTAAATCACTTAATGAAAAAAGACATTAAAACAAATTAACATCCTCATATTGCTAGGAGCATTTTTTCCTTTTTCTATGCTATTTCCTCACTTGTCAATGAATGGCCTTTGAGAATTTGAGCTACAAGCCTCATTTCCCTTAGAGTTTATTTTAAAATACTCTTCTTTTAAAACTACTTCACCCTTAACCCAAAAGTGGACATTCTGGATCCTGTGATTTCTCTCTCTCCTAAGATTCTGTTAGATAGCTGTCATGTTGCCTATCTACTATTTCTTTATACAATAAGAAAATTGATCATGAGGCGCATGGCTCACCATGATCATAGCCAGGCATGGTTGTGCATACCTGTTATAACAATACTTGGGAGGCAGAGGTAGGATTACTGTGAGTTCTAGAGCAGCCTGGAGCTCAATAATGAGTTCCAGGTCATCCTAGAATGAAAAAAAAAGAAGAAAGAGAAACAAAAGAAGAAAGAAAATAAAATTGCCTGCCTTATACATCTGTAACTAATACACATATTTATGTATAAATATTCTCTATTATCTATCGAACTATCTAAACACTGATGGAATATGTCAGGCAGGCTTCAGTTATTTACTTATTCACCTAATATTGTGATTTAAATTTGTTAATATCTTCATTTTACAGATAAAATCAGGAGACATCAAATGAAAACTACCTTCTCCTTACCTAGATAATTGTAAATATTGTGTCTATAATAACATATGTGTATATACATACTATGTTCTCCATTTGAAATGTTCCATTTGAAAAGCAGCATCAGAAGATATAGACTTTAACCACACAAGTGTTTTTAAAATGAGGAACTTTTTATTCATGAATGACAAGCAGTTCCTGTTTGTACTCAATAGGGATGGACTAGCCTATGTCCAAAAATGAGTGTCACTTCTATTTAAATATTTTCTTTCATTTTTCAGGACTTCCCTCTGCACTTGATATGTTTGATTAAAGCCCTAATTTTTTATCATTATTTATAGTGACCTTGTAAGATCTGATAACACTTTTATAGTTAAATTGTCATTATGAAGGATTGAATAATTAAAGCAGCTTAAACTGTAGCAGAGTGAGCTGGGGGTTGGAATTTAGATAATGCCCAGCAAAAATTCCAATGCACCCCAAAATTTAAGGAGTGCCCACATTCTTGTCTACAAAGTTAAAGAATTAAAATCATAGACAAGAAGATATTAAGGTATAGTGGGAGACTTTATTATTTAAGGGAACATGGGGAGTTACAGAGTTCTCCAGTCACCAATGTGGGGAGAAAAATGTGGAGAGTTTAACAGAACTTATGATGTTTAGCTAAACAAGCAGCAGAAAAGGTAACAGAGGGCTCCCATCATGAGAAGGAAAGGTTCTTGTGGGGAAAATCTGGAGCCTTTAGGCTGGGGTGGGGGAAGGCCTTACCTTTCTAAGGCCTGGAGATGTAGAGGTCCTTCTGCTGGTTTGCCACATGGGGAAGAGGGGACCTTTGTCCTAGGTAAGTTAATTTTAGGTTTCCCCAGGTGAATCAGAGAGACAGCTGATTGGTCTATACCTGACCAATCAGTTTTCTCACCTAGGTTTTAGCTCTAGCTAGACACCTCCCACTCAATGGGAGGGTATCTCTGGATAGTGCCTGAAACATGACAAAACCATGTTTGGATTAGGAATCAGAGTTCTACATGTGACTAAACAGGTAAATTCTTTGTGACTACAAGAATGGTTAATGTTATGGGTTAATTTGCCTGTTACAAGGGTTGTCCCAGTAACTGGTATGATGGTTAAGATTTATTGCTAATTTTACCTGTTGAATAATCCACAATGATCTTCGGTGAGTCTCTGAGGTTGTTTACAGGAAGGATTAACTAAAGGAGGAAATCCTACTACAGAGTGGGCCCTTCAACCAGCATGGGTGGCCCTCTGAGTAGGGGGCAGGATGTAGGGACTCTGGAGGGGAGAGACTTCTCTCTCTTCCTTTCTGCCCTACATTTGTGCTGGGGTGTGTGTGTTGGTGATGGTCTCTCTCTCTCTCTCTCTCTCTCTCTCTCTCTCTCTCTCTCTCTCTCTCTCTCTCTCTCTCTCTCTCTCTCTCTCTCCTCTCTGACTCTTTCCCTGTGAAATGGGCCAGCCTCGTTCACCTTTATGGAACTTCCCCTGGATCTCCTTCCTCCCATAAAGGTGCCTGGTTTAGAGGTTCATCCTTTCTGGTGTGTCTGTGAATGTGCTTCAGGATTTAGTAATAGGTTCAGCTCACTGATTTAAGATGACTGTTACCACTGGTGTGGGTGGGCTGTTGTGAGATTGTTCTTTGCTTGAACTTCTCATGCATTCAGACATTGGTGCTTCTGAAGCTGAGCCTTTAGTACTCAGTCTGGGGCATTCCTTCTTAAGTCACCTGGTTCTCTGGCCTTTGGAGATGAAATTGAACTTCTTTTAAAAGTGTTTCTCTAGCTTACAGACAGAGATAGGATTTATCAGCTTCCATGATCATATGAGCCAAATCTCTTAATTAATCTTTCTTTATATCCCGTCTGCCTATCTATCTCCTATTGATTCTTTTTTTTTTTCTTTAATCCAAGAAAACACTGATTAATGCTTTTGGTGAGGCCCAAAAAATAGTACACAGACTTTTACCAGGAGCAGGACTACTTATGGGCAGAAGGATTCTGTGAATAACTCCTCCTGAGTCTATAGGTCATCCTGGCTGTTAGTCTCCATTGTCTTCAACTCAGTACTCACTCTGAACTACAACTTCAGGCCCAAACTTTCTGGCTAATTCTAGAGCTTCATCAGAAAATGTCCGTTTAACTGACCAAGCATAATTGTCATTTGAAGTGTAAAGTCTGCAAATTCAGGGATTATATCCTACACATTCAGCTGTATGCCAGTCTTGGAATTTAATAAATCTTATGTGAAAGAAAACAAAAGGGGAAATATGATATTTTGTGGAGGACTCAAAATCCACTCAGAGTCAGAGGACACTGTGGAATTTAGGAAAATCTATCTCAATTTCAATTGACCTAAAATGGGGGATTTCCACACAAGTAAAAAACATTCTTTCATAAATATTCATCTAAATTTAAATTTTTCAAGACTAAAATCGAATTACCAGTGGTGTTTAATGATAATATATTTTGTGAATAAGACAGTTTCTTTAAAGGCTTTCTTTTCTTTCTTTTTTTTTTTTTACTTCTCAAAGCTTCTGCTTTCAATTTAACTTCTATTTCTTTAAGGAAAGCAATCTCCCAATCTAAATCAAACCTGAATAATATAATTTCTCAGAGCAGTCAATATTTCTTGTATGTAACACATTTCTGACTATATTACTTTATATGTGCTTTGTGGTCAGTTGATTGCACTTCCATGTAATCTGCAAAAGAAGGGACTGGGCTGCTTTGCTGTACAGTCTATAACACGGGCAGGAAGTTGACCTGTCTTCTGTATTTCCACATCTAGCTGCGATATTCTCCTGAGGTACTTATGGGTTAGTGCCTTTGCCACTCCTGTCTGCTGCATCCCTGCAAAAATCCTGCTGTGTCCTACTCTCTCAGTTTGTCAGTGTTGCAGTCAGCATTCTAGTTGCTGCGCAGAAAGAACCCAAGCAAAAGCAGTTTGTGGAGGAATGGGTTTATTTGCCTTAAGGACTTGAGGGGAGACTTTATCCTGGTAGGGAAAATGATAACATGAGCAGAGGGGTGGACATTACCTCCACCACAGCACTGCAAACAGCGGCAGGAAGGTGTGCCAAATACTAGCAAGGGGAAGCTGGTTTATAATCCTCATAAACCCACCCCCAACAACACATCTCCTTCCGAGTTTGTAAAATACAAACTGCCATCAGCTGAGGATCAATTACCCAGAACATATTCATTTGTTTGTGGGGGACACCTGGCTCAAACCATGACAGTCAGTCAGTGATAGCTTTTTTGTAATATAACATCATGCACATATATATGTCTGCATACTATTAAATTCATTTGCATATTTTAAATTTATTTTTATGTTTCCATTTGGATTAGCAGGTAAAGACTTTAGTGGTGAGAAATTTTCTGGACAGCAATGTTTAATATCATCCAGGATATATTATAGTCTCTCAGTAAACATTCTGTGGAATGAACATGTAAATGCATGAGTGAATGAATGAATGAAATATTTGTAAGTTTAAAATCATGGATGATATTTCATTGTAATTTAATATTGTGAGTAACTATGTAAAATTATATTTAGTTATAAGACAGTGGCTTAAAAGAGCTATATTAACTTTATGAGGACATCCATAACCTGAAGGTAATTTTATTTCATTTTATTTTGAAAATGAAAACATTCTTCATTGACTAAATGTATGGAAACCTGACAAAGTTTGTGCCCAAAAAGAATTTAATGAATTTAAAATTCAGTAGAACCATGAAGGGATGTTACCAAATGAAAGCACACTTTTCACCAGATGACAACCTGTTGAAATGTTTGTCCTTTCCAGACTCAGATGGTCTAGTTGATTGGATGGAATGGATATTTAAAGTAATAATCATAATAATTTTAACTTAACTTTCATAATAATTTTACTAGACAACTCAACATTATACTTTCCCTTGGAAAGTTTCATGTTGCAGAAATGTTTTGAGTTTTAATGGAGAACTTTTATTAGTCTTCCTATTGCACTTGTAGTTATGACTTCAGCAACAACCAATGCATGCAGGATGTCTCCCTTGATTTAACACTCACAAAAGATTTCTTGTTTTATATCCTTTCTCTTAAAGGATGGACCACAGTCTGAAATAAATTTAATCAAGACCTACACTCTGCTGCTGCTTATACTTTCAGACCCAGTACAATTGATAAAGTGAAAATGCCCTGAACTGTGTAATTAAAATGCTGTGGCATTTTTTTTTCTCAAAGGCTGCATAAAAATTAAAGATAAATCATTGTATTCAAAAGTAACAAACATAAGTCTGTTTTTGTTAAAAGATCATGTTGTTTTATATTATCTACTTCACAGAAGTATTTAGCAAGCCTCATCAATAAATGATGTTTTCTGTTGTTCTTTATAAAGGTCCTTGTAGAGACACTGCCAACATAATGTTCTAGAGTTAAAATTGGCACCTGATTCATAGTAAGTGTTTGCTATTCAATTGGTCAAGAAAGGGCAGTAAAGCATAAAATTATAGCAATCATTTACCTTACTTTGAGGAAATTTATGTGATATATTCTTATGGAATTCATTTGATGAAGCAATTTGATGCAAATAAGTTTATACTTGTTTAGCATATTTTTACTTTTAATCATTTTCAAAATATTATAAATCTTTACTGTGAATTTTTTTATTTATTAAGTAGAAACTTTGTATGAACAAGTCATGTGTTGGCACCACCATTTCCCTCCTTTCTGCCCCCATGACACTGAGGGCCCTCTTTGGTGGGATTGCTGTGATATGCTCCATGGGGTTGAGGGCTGTGAGTTGGGTGAGCAGCAGTCATTCATTGGTTGGGGGGTAATGCCTCTAGGTATTACCTGCCCCTACATGCCATGGCTTTTATAAGCATTGTGCCCCCCTTATCCTCAAAATTCCCTGAGACACAGTAGGTGAGTTTAAGTCTACTGTAGCATTGGGCCCTTAGCAGCATTTGGATTTCTGTGTTGGTACATTTTGAGTATCCTGGTGTTTGTCTTCTTCACCCTGGCTCAACTTTTTGGGATCCCCATGGAAGCAGCACTCTTGCTCATCTCACCAATTCCTCTAGGGTTTCACCTAGTCCATAATAATGGCTATGCGTGGTTCATCTCCTGCCAGGGACTCAGCTCTTAGTTCTGGTCTTGATGGTAGAATTAGATTGTCCTTGGTTCTTGCTGCCTTCTGAAAAATACAAACAAGATTCTCCAATACAGGGTTAGGCCCATGGTTAGTGGAAGCTTCCCCTTGGAATCCAGATTCTTGGACTCCATAGGTATTTGACTTTGATTCCAGTTCTAGCTAAGGGTTCCTTGCCACTGAGCAGATCTCTTAACCAATCAAAGAGCCCTTGATTTTGCACCTAGGTTGAGTGTAACAATTGCACAGGTGTGTATAGCTTGTACTGTCTTATAGCAATGTCCCCTGCTTTCTCTCAGCATTGTTGGCTAGTCTTCCCTGGCCTCTCATGTAGCACATTCCTGCACTATATGGGCTAGCCATCTGAGAACTGGCTAACTTTCAGGTTCCAGATAGGTCTCAACATTGTTTGATGGCAGCCTGTGGTGTCTTCAGAACTAGGGTCTTACATTTTACCTCTAGAAAGTAATGGACAGGTAATCAAGTGTTTTGACATAATCTGTCTTGTTTTGGAGACCTCATAGGTCTCCTGACCAACAGCTCAATGTGGGTAGTAATCAATTTTGGGTATTGGAAATTACAAGCCAGATCCAAATGTGTTAGGGATAGGTTTCCTCCTAACCTATCCAGGGTTCTTTTTACAAGGTGATATAATCACATTCCTTTTTTGTCGTATCTTTATTATGGATAAGTATAAACATTGTATGAGTAAATCTTGTGAATATGTCCCCATTTACCTCCTCTCTGTCCCCTACCCACTGGTGTACTTCTTTGGTGTGCATTCTGGATCTGTCCATAAGTTAAGGGGTTATGAACTGCACCAGAGGTTACCAGTTTTTGTTTCTTTTTTTTTCTTTCCCCTTTGTATATTATTGCTGAGGGGGGTAATGTCTCTGGATATTCTCCCCAACATGGGTTTTACAATCATTCTGCCCCATCTTCCGCTCAATTCTCTGAGTCATAGTGGGTGAGTTTTAAGTCTGCTCCATTGTTGAGGACTTAAGTATCTCTGGATCTTTGCCCTGGGTTGTGTTGCGTATTGGTGTCTGTCTCCATTGACCTGCCATGGGTTATCAGACTTGCTCTGGTGATTGGTCTCCTATTTGTCTCATCACTTTCTATTAGGTTTCATTTGGGCCCTGTGTGAAGGCTAGTTGTGGTTTGTCTCCTGCCAGGATGTCAGCCATCATCCAATGTCTTGGTGGAATTGAGTTGTCCCCAGCTCTCTCAATGCCTTCTGATAAATACAAGGATAACCTCCATTGGAAATTTAGATCATTATAGGTTAAATGATATAACATTGATATTTTGGCTAGCTCCTAATGGGTGTACCCTCACTGTAGCTCTCTGGAGTGGGAATTTCCCCTAGGAGCCTGAGATCTTGGTCCCCATAGGTTTATGCCGTGGATCCCAGTTCCATTTAAGGGTTCCTTATCACTAAGTGAATCTCTTTGCCAATCCATAAGCCATTTTTTACCCTTGTCAGTTTAGTGCCACTATTGCACAGATGAGCAATTCTTGATTTGCTGGTCTCTTCCATATAGCTGTGTGTTCAGCATTCTTATGACAACTGTCTATGTTGTATAGCAGTGGTCTCTGTTTTCTCCAAATATCATTGACCAATTTCCCCTGGTGGTAGCTCCTGCAATACCTTCCAGTTCTACACATGCTACCATCTGGGATCTGGTTACCATTCTGGATCTATTAGACCTCTATCTGTATTGTAGTTGGGAAATATTAACTCACAGTTTGATGGTGGTCTATTGGCTTTAAGTATGTTTATCTGTACAGAATCTTTTTTGCATGATGATATCCCATTTGTCTTATGTTGAGGTCTTTGATCCACTTGTAGTTGATTTTTGTGCATGGCAAAATGAGAGGGTATAGTTTCATTTTCTTGCAAGCATGTGTCCAATTTATCCAACACCATTTGTTAAAGATGCTATCTTTACACCAATTAACATTGTTGGCATTTTTGTCCAATATGAAGTAACTATATTTTCTCAAGCTCATGGCAGGGTCTTCAATTCTGTTCATTGATCTATGGGTCTACTTTATTTATTTATTTTTTGCCAGTACCATCCTGTTTTTGTTAAAATGGCTTTATAGTATATCTTTAGATCAGGTACTGTAATAACACCTGACATGCTTCCTTTTTTTTGTGGTAGAGTCTCACTCTACTCCAGGCTGACCTGGAATTCACTACATAGTCTCAGGGTGTCCTTGAAATCATACAGCAATCCCCCTACCTCTGCCTCCCGAGTGCTGGGATTAAAGGTGTGTGCCACCACACCCTGCTTGACATGCTTCTTTTACTAAGGATGGCTTTGGATGTCTGAGGCCTTTTGCCATTCCAAATAAATATGGAGATTTTTTTTTCTATGTCTGCAAAGAATGAAGCTGATATTTTTGTTGGTATTGCATTGAATCTGTATATAGCTTTTGGAAGCATTGCCATTTCCATGATATTAATTCTTCCTATCCAGGAGCATGGGAGATCTTTCCATCTTTTCATGTCATTCTCAATTTCCTTCTTGAGTGTTTTTATGTTTTCATTATACAAGTCTTTCACCTCCTTGGTTAGTATTATTCCAAGGAATTTGATTTTATTTGTGGCTATTGAAAATGGGGCTGTTTTGCTGATTGCTTTCTGTATAGATGCCATTTGCATACAGAAAGACTACTGATTTTTGTATGTTAATTTTGTATCCTTCCACTTTGCTGTGGGAATTTATCACTTTCAGGAGTTTACTGATACTATTCTTCATGTCTGTTATATATAAGATCATGCCATCCGTGAAAAGAGATAGTTTTACTTCTTCCTTTCCAATTTGTATCCCTTTTATGTCTTTCTCCTGCATTGGCTAGAACTTCTAGGACTATGTTGAAGAACAGTGGTGAGAGTGGGCTCCCCTGTCTTGTTCCCAAATTTTAGGGAACTCCTTGGTGTCTTTCCCCTTTGAGTATTATTTTGGCTTTAGAAGTTTTGTACATGCCCTTAATTATGTTAAGATATAGGCCTTCTGTTCCCTTTCTTTCAAGGTTTTAGATCATGAAATAGTGCTGGATTTTGTCAAAGGCTTTCTGCCCAGTAATTGAGATGACCATGTGGTTTTTTGGTGAAGTTTATTAATGTGGTGAATTATGTTGATTGATTTCTATATGATGAACCAACCCTGCATCCCTGATATGAAGCCTACCTGGTCGAGGTGTATAATAATTTTAATATGTTATTGAATTTGGTTTGCAAGGATGTTATTCAGAATTTTTGCATTTAAGTTCATCAGGGATATAGGTCAATAGTTTTCCTTTCTGGATTTATCTTTGTCTAGTTTTGGTATCAGAGTGATGCAAGCTTCATAGAAGGAGTTAGGAAGTATTTCCTGTTCTCCAATTACTCTAAATAGCTTCAGGAAGAGTGGTTTGAGTCCTGTGATGAAGGTTTGGTAGAACTAAAATGAGAATCCAACAGAGGGCCAGATGTTGGGAATGGCCTGGGCCCCTAGACCCCTGCAGGGTTAGCCCAAGTCTAGCCTGCCAGCAGGAGATGGGTTCCATCTGGGAGAGGTGACAGTGATAACCAGAGCAGACACATGGGGCTGGGAGACATGTCAGGGCAAATCTCAAATCACTCCAACACCCAACACCCTTTTATAACCCGAGGCTGCACTGTTCACTCTATTTCTCTCAAACAATAAGATTTAAACCTTTTTGGCGGGAGCCAAAAAGCACATGGTCTGGTGGGGAGCCAAGGCTCTGTTCCCTTACCTGACCTTGCCTAGGGTCAGGGCCCTCACATTCTTTTGAAGGGCTATATCTTTTGCTCTACTGTCCAACAGTAAGGATTATATGGTACCTATTCATCATGCAGTGAAATTTATTATCTAATGAATATTTTATTTATAGGCTAATTTTCAGCTTAATCAATAAGTTATAATGTGTCATTTTGAATATATTCTATTAATAAATGTAAGAAAAATGGTGTCAGGGTAATCAGTTACCATTTTTATACTAAGCTTTAGAAAATAATTATGTAAAATAATTGTTTTACTTCAAAATAATCATTTTAGCTATTAATAAAGCCAAACACATAAATTATCTGCTATCTGAGATCGAATTGCCTGAAAGACTATCAGGAGTTTAATCCTATGTATGCCAAAAATATGCATATCTCTTCCTTTAAATGAGGAAAAGGTAACACTATTAGAATATTTATATACAATGAGCCATCCACAAACTATTTTTGTGTCATATGAACTATTCAAAAACCATAGTATTGTCCTCATTTAATAAATAAGTAAATTATCAGTGGTGGAATATATCTGGTACTTATTTTCTTGATATTTCAGGGTCTATACAACTTAAGTAAAATCAAATTATATTCAAGAAGGAGAAACAACTATTTCTTATCTCTTGGTAAAAATGGTATTGATTAGGGGATTACCTGTGACCATATGTTCTAGGTCACAGAGATAGTTACTGATATCCAGGAAGATAACCCAGGTTTCTCTGTGTCATAGACACATCTAATTTCATATCAGATACATGGTACTTCTTTACATCTAGCCCTTGACATTACAATTAACTAAATTTCTTCTAAATAACTTCCTTCAACTTTATAGAATTTTGGTATCAGTTTTCCACAAACAGAAGATAAGCATTAGAAATGCGACTGATGTAACTAATTCCATTATAGATCCTCACTTCCAATACTAAAT
>PVHP010034572.1:0-19015 GCA_004024765.1 Zapus hudsonius
CCCTCCCTCCCCCCGCCTCTCTAGGATGTCTGTTTCTCTCAAGTAAATAAATAAAATTACTTTTTAAAAATGAAAGAGGAGCCGGGTGTGGTGGCACACGCCTTTAATCCCAGCATTTGGGAGGCAGAGGTAGGAGGATTGCCTTGAGTTCAAGGCCAGCCTGAGACTACACAGTGAATTCCAGGTCAGCCTGGACTAGAGCGAGACCCTACCTCAAAAAAAACAAAAAAAAAAAGGAAAGAGGGCTGAAGAGATGGCTTAGTGGTTAAGGTGTTTGCCTGCAACGCAGAAGGACCTGAGTTCAATTCCCCAGTGCCCATGTAAATCCAGATGCACAAGAGGGCGCACGTGTCTGGAGTTTGCAGTGGCTGGAGGCCCTGGTGCACCCATCCTCCCTCTCTTTCTCTCTCTCTCTCAAATAAATAAAATATTTTTTAAAAAAAAAGGAAAGAAAGGTTAGGTTCTGTATTCCCTCAGGACTTTAAAAAAAAAAAAGGAAAGAAAGGGGCTGGAGAGATAGCTCAGCAGTTAAGGCACTTGCCTAATAAAGCCTAATGGTCTGGGTTCAGTTCCTTAATACCCATGTAAAGCCAGATGCACAAAGTGGCACATGAATCTGGACTGTTTACAGTGGCTGGAGGGCCTGGTATGCCCATTCTCTCTTTCTCCCCCTCTCTCTTTAACTCTCTCTGTCTCTTCTATCGCTCTCTGCTTGCAAATAAATAAATAAATATATTTTTAAAACTTTATAACCCTAGAAGGTTTTTTTAAAAAAATAAAAAAGGAAAGAAAGACTGAATATTTTTTGTAGTCTTTGATGATGTAAAGAATTTTGTTGGCATTAAAAAGTAACAGATGAAGCCGGGGGTGGTGACACACGCCTTTAATCCCAGCACTGGGGAGGCAGAGGTAGGAGAATCACTGTGAGTTCAAGGCCACCCTGAGACTACATAGTGAATTCCAGGTCAGCCTGGGTAGAGCGAGACCCTACCTCAAAAAACCAAGAAAAAAAAAAGTAACAGATTATCCGTGCAGTATGTAGCTAAGGATAAGGGAATACTTGCACTGATAAGCAAGTAAAGGATTGTTGACTTGACTAAGGACAGACTTCAAAGCCCATTGTGGATTCTTAGTTACTGTAAACACAGCCATGCTGTTCAGGTTGGCAGCTTTCGTCCTCTGTGCTGTCAAGAAACTTTATGTCAATAGCACTTGGGGCTACATGATGTGTACCCACAGAAGTGCCAACTGTTAGCATATTGACCAAAGCAGCACAATTCATTTGTAAAAATGAAGTTAAAACTCTGTGTAAAAGAGCTTACAACTTAGAAAGCAATTTTGTATTCATATACATTCTATATGTCCTTGACTTAGGAATCTTGTGTCTGCCAACAGATTTTCACAATAATTTTTAAACCTTTACAGGGCACATTATATGTTGGTGGTTTGATTAAATCATACTTTTATCTAAAAGTTACTTGAATTTATAGGAAAAGTAATAATTATTCTGGTTGCAGAATGATTAATATTTGTGGAAGTTTTTCTGTGTTTCAAAGTAGGATCTCATTCTAGCCCAGGCTGAACTGGAATTCACTATGTAATGTTAGTCTGGCCTCGAACTTACAGTGATCCTCCTATCTCTGGCCTCCCAAGTGCTGGAATTAAAGGCATGTGCCATCACTCCCAGCTTTGTGGAAGATTTTAAATAGCCTTCAGTTCTCACCATATACTTCTGACATTTGGAATGTTGAAACTGTAGGTTAGCATACAGCAGCTGACAGTGGAGCAGCTCTCAGAACTGTCATGCCAAGCAAGGAAGGACCAAATGGACAGGAAATGTATCTTAAAGATTTTCTGTCTCTTCTGTAGAAACAGGTATTTAATCTAGACATCAAAACCAAAGGAAGTATAGAATTTTGTATCAGAGTTGCCAATAAGTTTTTGTGTGCCCAGGAAAATATTCTGGCTCTAATAAGTGTGGAGGAACTATGCTGACTAGAACCTAAACTGTTCATACCTTTGCATAGTATAACAGAGATGCCCTTCTTTTCTAAAATAGCTTATGTTAATAAGCTTATTTTATATCTCTTTTACTCATTAGTTGTTAAATCGGACTATAACTATTACTTTAAAAAGTCCAGACTGGATCAAAAATTTGGAAGAAGAAATGAGTTTAGAGAAAATTAATGTCACCTTGCCCTCATCAGCAAGCTCCACCCTGCTCGGTGAGGATGCGGAGGTGACGGCAGATTTCGACATGGAAGGTTTGTTCATCGATCCTGTAGTGTTAAAGATACCCTTCCCATCACTAAAGTCTTCTTTATTGGTTTGTCTTCTGTGTGGGTGTGGTATGTGTGTATATGTGTGTGCACATGTGTGCATGTGTGTGTGGAGGCCAAAGAACATCCTCAGGTTATATCCTCAGGTACACTTGTCCCCTCTTTTTGAGACAGATCCTCTGATTGGCCTGGAACTCACTAATTAGGCTAGACTGGTGTTGCTGGGACAAACCACCTAATCAGAAGCAGCTCATGAGAATAAAGGGTTTCTTTCAACTTAGTTTTGAGGGCAAATTTCATCAAGGTGGGAGAAAGCATGGCAGAGCAGAAAGCTGGCTCACATCTTAAAACCTTAGAAGGTAGTACCCAGTGGGGCTGAACTTACCAACTTCAGCAGCACATCTCCTCCAACAATGCTTTACCTCCCAAGAGCCCCACAACTTTCCCAAATTGCCACCAGCTGAGGACCAAGTATTCAAAACGCATAATTTTTTTTTTTGGAATCACCACAGATGGCTGGCTGGTGATTTCCAGACACCCACCTGTCTCTGCCTCCCCAGTACTAGGACTGTAGACATACACTACCATGCCTGGTAGTTACGTGGGTCCTGGGATCAAACTTAGGTTCTGAGGCTTTCAAGCAAGCACTTTACCAACTGAGCTCTCTCTCTGCATCCCATTATTAAACTAGTTTCCTAGTTTTTCTTTCTCCCTGAAACACAGCAGTATTAATTGGGATTCATTTTTGTAGTAGCTATTTATTTTGCTTAAACTTTGTATTTTCTATTCTGCCATGCAAATATTAATACCCTTGCAAATGTTTATATTCTTGTGAGATAAAAGCATAAATTGGCATTTTTTGGTGTCCTATTTGGTACCAACATTTACAGTTAAAGAGAAGTTCCAATTGACATTTTGAAAGCAGAATTGAATTCATAAGTACAAGAGCATGTGTTTCAAAGTAATTTAGAACTATTCAAAATAGCTAGGGTCACTTTCATTTGAAACATGACCATTTAAAGTTTGGAATTTGGGACAAGTTATATGAATATCATACTTTCCTTAACCTTATTTTAAAATGCTTTTGCTTTCTTATAATATAAGCTTTATTATGCTAACATATGTTTCATTAAAATGCAAACCTTTGTGGCTGGGATAGAATTCTGTGGTTGTGATGGTTTGAATGTAAAGTGTCCCCATAGCTTCATATGTTTGTAAAGCATCCTTCTTAATCCCCAGCTGGTGGAGCATTGGGAGATGAGCCTGACTAGTAGAGGAGGTATGTTGCTAGGGGCAGACCTTGGGATTGATTAGTTCAGCCTACTGTGTACTCAAAGCTAACTCACTCAGGCTGCTCGCATTCTGCTGCTGATATGATGTGAGCCAGTTTCCATGCTTTCTCAAAACTGTAAGCCGGAATAAATCCTTTCCTTCTACAAGCTGTTTCTGGTTGGATGTTTAATCCCAGCAACAAGAGGGTAACTGCTACAGTAGTAGAGCACATGCTTAAGTATATATAAGGCCCTTGGTTCAATCCCCAGCACCTACCCCAAAATGGGTACCTTAGTTTATAAGAATGACAGCATAGCATATTGTGATATCCTATACAGCTACATATGACTAGTTTCCACATTCTTTGGTCATTTACTTGGTCTTCATATATATATATTTAGGACCTCTTATGTACCAGGACTTTATTTTGGCTCCAGGTTTCTGAGGGTTCAGCACCTGGTCACATAGTCCATGCACTTGGACAGAACATCATGGCAGTGGCAGCACATGATGGTAGCTGATGTTCCCTTAGTGGGCAGGAAACAGAAAAAAAGAGGCATGTAGGAAGATGCCAGGGCAAGATGTAAGCCCCAGGGGCAAGCCCTAAGTGACCTTCCTGAAACAAGGCGATACTACTTTTCACCACCTTCTATAATGCCATCATATTATGAATCTACCAGGGGTGTAATCAGTCCTTATGTCAGAAACCTAATTATCTCGAGATGTTCTCATAGATACATCTAGAGGCTTGCTTTGCTAATGTCCTAGGTGTTTCTTAATTTAGTCAAGTTGTCAACACTAACCATCACAGGTGCCAGGTGCTGAGACTTCAATAACTATAGTCCTTGCCCTTCTAGAACTCTCAGCTTACTGGATGTTTTACACAAGTATTCAGGGAATTGTAACAAAAGAGTATCAGTGTGACAATGGATGGCAGGAGAATTCCCTAATATTAATCTGAGGACTTGGACAAGGTTTCCCAGAGGAATTTAAATTTAACTTGAGAATATGAAGACAAATTGAATCAGACGATAGAGGGAGGAAGCACATAAGCAGGCCTGTAGATATTTGGGACAGAAAATAAAGGAAAAATGGAGAAGAAACAGCAGGATAGAAGATAGAGTTTGTTGTGAACATGTTGGTTTGAGATGACTGGGTTCAACTGGTTCAAATGTCTGTTGGGTTTGTAGTTCTGGAGCTCTGGAGAAAGCCCTGGACTCAAAAAATGTATCCAAGTGAAATACTAGGTATTTATTTAGCCCATAGAATTATATAGAAAATTGAGAGAATGAAGTGGATATATAGAAACAAAATTCAAAGAAGGCAGAAGGCTGCTCATAAGGGAAATAAGTAACTAAGGGGCTGGAATGGTAGCTCAGCAGTTAAGGCAGCTTAGTTTGGCCTGCAAAACCTGACAACCCAGGTTCGATTCCCCAGTAACCACTTAAAGCCAGATACACAAAGTGGTGCATGCATCTGGAGTTCCATTGAGTGGTTGGAGACCCTGGTGCACCCACTCTCTGTCTCTTTTCTCTATGTCTCTATGTTTACAAATAAGTAAAAATATAAAAAATAAAATTTTATTTATAAAGAAGTAACTAAGAATGTTTAAAACCCTGGAGAAATCTGTGGATTAAAAAAAAAAAAAATCAAGGGAAAAAGTATAGCCAGGAAGGAGTGGTCCAGAATGCCTTGTACCTCAGAAAGATGAGGAAAGACGAGGACAGAAACTTGTCTTAATTTAGTGAGAGGAAAGGAGGCTGTTTGGTGACCTTTCTAAGAGTAATTTTGGTGGCATGATAAAGCCCAGTGGTGCAAATTGTTATGGGTAGAAGGTGGAGAGTATCTGCAGATAGCTACTTAAGGTTTGGTTAGGATTAAGGGAAAAGAGAGAAAAGGACAGATGCCTCTGGAAAAGGTTGGGAGTGCAGAACACTTTTAGGTGAAAAGCCTGAGAATGAACAGTACTGGTGGAAAGCTGCTGGGAGATGGGAGAAGGCTGGTATTAAGGTAGGTACTGGCAGAATGACATAGAGGTCAGAGAAAAGTGGGTCATGTAGGGCATCATATATTGCACCCACAAATACCAAAGAATCAACCATGTGATGAGACTACAGTTTATAGGCAGGTTGGGGGGTACTCATCTTAAGGTCCCATCTTAAGACTTCTTCAGTATGAAGTTTAAGTGTTAAAAGTTATCTACAGGATTTGGGGGACCCACAATACCAGGGGAGTTGAGGAGCTTTGAGGTAAAGCTGGCTGAAGACAAGAGAATAAGCAACCAGACTAGTGACTTCGGGAGCCCAGAAGAGACTAAAAACCCAGAAAACTGGGTTTCTTCAGCAGCCACACTCAGCTGGCCAATAGCAACTACACAGCAAGTGGTAGAATTGAGTCAGGATGGGTATTTGTCAAACACAGGCTCAGGAGAATCATGAAGTAGAGGAATGGCTGAGTAAAAAGCCCTAGGGCCTAAAGCTAGACACAGAAAACCCCAGATTGGATAGGTGTTTAAATGGCAGAGATAAAACTCGGGAAGTCAAGACAGTTAGCTCAGTCAGTAAAGTGCTTGCACATGAGGACATGAGTTTGATTCCCCAGAACCCATGTAAACATGCTGAGTATGGTGGCTTGTGCTTATATCATTAGTTGTTTTCTCATTGTTGGGACAAAACACCTGATCAAAAACCGCCTAGGGAAGTTTATTTCAGTTTATAATTCTATATGAAAGAGACCTGGTATCATACCAGGGAAAGCAAGGAGGAAGTAGAAAGAGCAATGAATGCTGGTGCCCAGCAAACTTTCTCCTTTTTATTCAGGCCAGAATCCCAGCCAGTTGTGGTGGGTCCTAATCTAGAAAGTCCTAACAAAGATGCCAAGAGACTTGTTTCCGTGGTGATTCTTAATCCTGTGAAATTGATAACCAAGTTGTAATCCCAGCACTGGGAAAGTAAAGACAGGCAGATAACTGGGCTTGCTGGCTAGGCAGTCTAGCCTACTCAACAGGCTCCAGACCAATGAGAGACTCTGTCTCTAAAAGGGTGACTACATTCCTGAGGACCGACACGAGGCTATCCTCTGGTCATACATGTGCACCTATGCACACACATATTAAAAGGAAGAGAAACTGAAGGCTTGTGCTTCTGGTTTGAGAGTGTGTGTCAGCAGTAGAGGACAGGACCAGGGCATCTAGGTTGTTGAATGGATTGTCCATAAGGACCTGGATGTGCACAGACCAGTGGTAGGACCCACTTAGGCTTGTGCTTCCTGCTTGGTCCTTAATGTATAGGTGTCCTTAATGTTAGGTGATTGGAAGGGTGGTAGTTGAAGATTTCAGGGGCAGGTGGGGTAGATGGCATAGCACTAAAGAAATCGGACTTCTTATTGAAGGATGGAAAGTAATTGTTCTGATGGCGCATCCTGTTGCATAGGGCTAGCCCCAGGTAAGTGGGGATGAGAGCTCATAGGAGAACAGCAGTTAAAGCAAAGGCAGTCCATAGTGGGTAGCAAGCTTGAAGTGGAAGATTTCTGAGGAAGAATGTTGGAGTCAACTTCTCATTGAGGCACAGAAAAGAACCCACCCAAAGAAGCTGGTGGAGGAATGGGTTTATTTTGGTTTACAGACTCGAGGGGAAGCTCCATGGTGGCAGGGAAAATGACAGCATGAGCAGAGGGTGGACATCACCTCCGCCACAGCACTACTAACAGCGGCAGGAAGGTGTGCCAAACATTGGCAAGGAGAAGCTGGTTTATAACCCCCATAAGCCCACCTACAACAAGGTTCCAATTCCAAAACTGACATCAGCTGGGGATCGAACATTCAGAACACATAAGTATGGGGGACACCTGAATCAAGCTACTACAAGTGTATAGCTGTCTAAAAGTTTGTTTATTGTAAGGATGCACCTAGATTGGGCAGGTAATGGGGGCAGTTCCACAGAGCACAAGTGAGCAGCCTTGGAAAGGGACAGCAGTCAGCCGTGGTATGTGTTCCCAGTCACTAGCTGCTCAGAAAAGAACTCGAGTTCTTCCCATCAATGCATCTCCAAGCAGTGGTGCTCTGAGGTAGATGTCTTTGTCTTCTGTAGGAACATTTGTACTGATTCTGATCTGGATTCTTATAAAATTTTTATACATGTCTGCATGTGCCAGCAATGTTTTACTGTTTAACTTGTATATTTAACCCTATAAATCAGTTAAACTGGCAGTGTCTTTGGTCCCCTTGCCTCTCCTTAGGTGATGTCGACGACTATAGCACTGAAGTAGAGGAGCTTCTTCCTCAGCATCTACAGCCATCCTCAAGTTCTGGCCTTGGCACTTCTCCAGGCTCTTCACCCCGGACCAGCCCCTGCCAGTCACCTACAATATCAGAGGGTCCTGTACCTTCCCTTCCCATCAGACCCAGCCGAACACCATCAAGAACTCCAGGGCCCCCAAGTTCACAGAGTGAGTGTTTTACTTGGAATTTGACTTTCTCTAGCCAGTGTGTTTGATTTTGGAGAACCATTATTATTTAGTTTTTGAGTCCACATACTTAGGCTGTCCTGCACACAAAGGGGAAGTTGTTCTACTCCTAGTGGGACAGAAACTCATTGCTTCCACTAGATGAAAAATTTGATGGGGGAGGTGTTTGGTAGAGACGAACTCAGTCATAGCTCAGGGTGGTTTCAAACTCATGGTGATCCTCCTACCTCAGCTTTCCAAGTTCTGGGCTTAAAGGTGTGAGCCTCCACGACTGGCTAAGATGAGAATTTTTATTAATCCTTTTTTATGTGGTTAGGTTGTCTATGTCTTTCTGTGGTGTGTTAAGTATTCATAACTACTGGGGCTTTTCTTTCTCTTTTCTCTGCCCACCAGGAAATTGTACTGACTCAACTTTGTGCCTTCTTAATAAAGCCATTTAATCAATCAGCTTTTAGCCCCTGAGCCTAGAGAAGTCAACATAGAAGTAGCACCATTACAGCATGGTTCCAAAGGGGAGCTCAATGGTAGACCGCTGTTTTTATACTGAAAATGGGGACCATTTCTCTAGCGGACAAATTGTTTAAAATAGCAAAACAGAACATTATACATATGTTTAGCATGTTCTTTCCAACCAGCACAAAGTTGGCACCTGATCGTCTTATCTCCTGAACTTTTTTAGGTTCTCCTGTTGACACTCAGCCCATGACACAGCTGCAGCAGAAAGATTCTTCCCAGACCTTAGAGCCCAAGAGGCCACCCCCTCCCCGCCCAGTTGCTCCTCCTGCACGTCCCGCCCCACCACAGAGACCACCTCCACCTTCAGGTAACCGACCAATCTTACCATGTCTACTGGAGTGAAGATTCTCCACAAGGTTTCCCAGAGGAATTTAAATTTAACTTGAGAATATGAAGACAAATTGAATCACTATACAATGTTTGTTCTCTTAGAGATAGCCTCTGGATTTGAATTTGTTTAACTCATTGTTTCTACTTCAGCTTTTATCAAAAAACATGGTAGGAGATACAGGACAAATAAGTCATGTCTACCCAAGTAGATTTCTTCAGCATGTGACAAGAGATGCTTATTTGGGTTTTAATAATTTGATGTAACAGGCATGTTAAATATTCATAGTCAAAACTAGGCTTACTTTCTTTTTTTAAAAGTTGTCATTTGAACCTTTATAAAAACTGTAAGGACTGAGCTGGGTTTTAGAATTTAGATAATGCTCAAAAATTCCAATGTGGGCTGGAGAGATGGCTCAGCGGTTAAGGCACTTGCCTTTGGTGCCTAAGGCCCTGGGTTCAATTCCCCAGGACCCACATGGGCCAGACCCACAAGTTGGTGGTCCTGGTTCTCTCTCTCTCTCTCTCTCTCTCTCTCTCTCTCTCTCTCTCTCTCTCTCTCTCTGCTTGAAAATGAATAAATAAAATATATTTTTAAACAAAAAAAATTCCAATGCACCTAAAAAATTAAGGAGAACCCAGATTCTTATCTACAAAGTTAAAGAATTAAAATCATAGACAGGGGGCGTGGTGGCGCATGCCTTTAATCCCAGCACTCGGGAGGCAGATGTAGGAGGATCACCATGAGTTTGAGGCCAGCCTGAGACTACATAGTGAATTCCAGGTCAGCCTGGGCTAGAGTGAGACCCTACCTCGAAAAACAAAAAAAGAAAAAAAAATTCTCACCGGGCGTGGTGGTGCACGCCTTTAATCCCAGCACTTGAACTCGGGAGGCAGAGGTAGGAGGATTGCTGTGAGTTCAAGGCCATCCTGAGACTACAGAGTGAATTCCAGGTCAGCCTGGACTAGAGTGAGACCCTACCTCAAAAAACCAAAAAAAAAAAAAATCATAGACAATAAGATAGTAAGTTATAGTGGGAGACTTTATTATTTAAGGGAATATGGGGAGTTACGGAGTTCTTCAGCCATCAGTATGGGGAGAAAATGTGGGAGAGGGTTTAGCAAAATCTCTGCTGGTCAGTCAAACAAGCAGAAGGAGGAAAGCTATCAGAGGGCTCTCATTATGAGAAGGAAAGATTCATGTGGGAAAGAATCCCAAGCTCCGTGGTTGGGGGCCTTACCTAAGCTCTGGAATTTCAGAGGTCCTTCTGCTGGCCTGCCATGTGAAGAAGAGAGGGCCTTTGTCCTAGGGAAGCTTTTTTTAAGTTCCCCCAGGTAAGTCAGAGAGACAGCTGATTGGTCTATACCTGACCAATCAGTTTTTGCATCTAGGTTTGGGTTCTGGCTAGAGACCCAAGAGGAGGGGTTCTATGGAGTTGCCTGAACTGTCACAATCCCCCTCTGAAGAAATAACCCTAACTGCTGTTAGGGTACTGGGGTGTGGAATCAAAAAAAAAAAAAGCACCAGAAAGAAGTACATACATGTTTAAGAAAAAAAATTAAACAAGAATACCCATTTTGATCCTGTAGGAGGCAAGGCAAAGCTCCAACTGGGAGGGGTTAAGGAGGAGCTTGGCAACATTGTGCAGGGTCTCTCCTAAACTCCCACATAAAACCATTAAAATTTATTAATTTCTATAAAATTTATTAGTAGTACTGAAGAACATGCATGTTTTAATATAAAATTTTATATATTTGTTTAAATGTTTCTTTTAAATAAATGTTTTGTTCAATTCTTATGAGCATATGCATTGAATAATAGCTTTTTTATAGTCTCTACTCATATATAATTCCTATGTGATATTTGACATGGTGATTACTATAGCAGATCTTGACATTTCAACTCTATTTGATGTCATTTCTTTTCTGCTGCATATTTTCTTATGAACTATAAGGGGCTAGGAGTCCTGCACCTGCTAGAAAAGAATTTGGAGGTAACCATTTATATTTGCTAACATATGTGAATGTTGTTCGTTAATGTTTTGAATTTTGAGCCCTATAACTGAGAGACATTTTAGGTATATTGGTAAAAGTCAAAATGAATGACATTTATACTCCCAAGTTAAAAAGAGCTCCAAACTTTTTCTGTATTTCTGCTAAATAATAATATGCATGGTGGCACACACCTGTAATCCCAGCACTTGGGAGGCAGAGGTGGGAGGATTTCTGTGAGTTTAAGGCCACCCTGAGACTATACAGTGAATTCCAGGTTAGCCTGGGCTAGAGCGAGACTCTACCTCAAAGGGAAAAAAAAAAAAAAGGCTTCTACTTCCAAAGTAGACATAGTGGAACTATACAAGATCTAATATACTTGTTTTGAAAAATACGTTTGACTTGGTTATAAAATTTCATTCCTGCTGTGTTACTATGCAAACAGATTCAGGCACAGTGGATACAGAACATTTCCCAAGTGCATGTTTTTTTCGAGTGGGAGAAGTTGGTGTATTAGAAAGTTTTCTAGGAGTGTGCCTTAAACTTACAGTAATTATGTGAAATAGATCTTCACTTTGCCTTTGGTCTCATTTGCTTATGTAAGAGCTATGATTTCTTTTCTCAAAGGGGAAATTTATTTATTTATTTATTTATTTATTTATTTATTTATTTATTTATTTATTTATTTATTTTCAAGGAGAAAGAGAAGAGAGACAGAATTCGTGGGCCAGGGGCCTTTAGCCATTGCAAACAAACTCCAGATGAATGTGCCGTTATGGTGTACCTGACTTTATGTGGGCACTGGGGAATTGAACCTGGATCCTTAGGCTTTGTAGGCCAGCCCCTTAACGACTAAGCCATCTCTCCTGCCCTCAAAGAGGAAATTTTTATTAATGGACTCGTTTGTTTCAAATGTAATGTTTTGCTTTATATAGACTCAAATTAAGTCTAGGGCTATAGCAAAGTGACTGCATGCAGTCCCCAGCACTAAGGGAGACTGCATAGAGATCAGTTTGAAACTTTAACTTGATGAGCCCATTTAATCTTGTCCCAGTTCTTTAATCCCAGCAGTGGGAGGCAGAGGTAGGAGGATCGCCGCCGTGAGGTCAAGGCCACCCTGAGACTACATAGTGAATTCCAGGTCAGCCTGGGCTAGAGCAAGACCCTACCTCGAATAAATAAATAGTTGTGAGAAAAGTTATTATTTGTTAGCAGTCTAATAGCTTACATAATTTTTTTTTCATTTAAACATGTTTTCTTCATATTTAATTTGTAGGTACTACTTACAACATATTTTATTCCATAGCCAGAAATCTTTTAAGACAGTAACCATGGAGAAATAATTATAATGCTCGAGTTTTTAAATAATGCATCTAAAACTACATTCTAAGAGATCAGGGTAGTTTCTAGAAACTGAAAATGAAGTTGAAATTTATGGCTTTTTCACTTTTTGACTGTCAAGTAATGGAGCTTGTATTATTTACTTAATTCTCAATATAAAGAACAAGGTGGTCATAAAACAATGATTTCCATTAATCAAATTACTACAAACCCTACTGCTAGAAGTCTCAGATATAAGGAATGAGATGATTATAAAAGAAAGACTTGCACTAAACACATTTTACATTTCTTACTGCTATGATCTCATATATGAAAAACAAGTTGTTATCCCACTTCTTTTAGATTGGAGAGAATTTTGAGTTCAGCATCTAAAGTCACTTTAGTTTGTATTGATAACTTAAAAGCCACTTAAAGCAATGCAAGAGCCCCTGTGCGGAAATAACTGTGTTTGCTTTCCTCCTGTGCTGAGGGCGGGCTCTGAGCAATGTATAGCTTTTGTTCTTTCTCTGAAAAGGTGTTGGAGCCCCTCCCAGTCCTGGGGTAGTTAGGAGAGAGATGGAAGGTAATGACATTTTGCATTATAGAAATGGTTCTCACTTTATTTCTAAATGTTAGCTCCTCCAGTGTTTAAATGCATATTAATCTTTTCATAGTAATTGTCCTCTTCTCCTTATGTATACCTTGTATTTTCATTCTGTGTTGTGTGTGGAATTTCTAATGGCTATTCATTTAATTTCCTTGATATTCCTGTATTGTTTATGCTGTTTGATCTACGTCCATTCATACTTAGTTGTGAAATTGCTTTTTAAAGAATGCCTGCATTTTTTTTCCAGAATAAGTCACATGTTAAGGAATATTCTTGACTAACATTAAGTTTTAAAACTTAATAACTATATTAAGGTCAAGAATATAGTATTTGTGTTTGTCTTTGGATAACATCAGTATTTCTAACTATTTTGACATTGAACTATAATCTTTGTTTAAAATACCATTAAAACTAGCGGTCATTTGTTAAAATTACAATTATTAATGGACTGATATTTTTCATAAAATACTTGTACTTGAATTTCTTTGCATAATGGAAGATCCAAGATGATATTTGATAGTCTTTCTACTCCTTTGTCCCCACGTAAATTTCATTTCCTTAAGCTTCCTTCCTAATGAGTTTGAATGATATCAAAACACTGTCTTCCACTGATAAGTATGTATCTACCTATCTTCTGTCTTGATCCTAGTATTATATTCTAGAAATCCAGAAGAACTTGTCATAAGATAACTTTCTCCACAGTAACACCTGTAGGGTGAAGCCCTAAAACAGTGCTACTTACTAGGAGCTGTTCATGGAACTTGAATGCAACCCTGCCTATGGCTCAGGAGCCGTTTATCTGCCAAGTTCTAAGGACCAGCTCACCAAATGTTTTCAGGCTTCATGGAGAGAGCTCTGTGAAGACTATCACCCCATGAGTGTTACACTTGTCTCCCATGAATTAGTTTCCCTAGTATTCTAGTGTTCCATCTTTATCCAAAGCTAAGTACTTGTTTTGGTGCATCTCGTGCTCTCATTTCTGCTGGTAATGGGACAGAATAGCTAATTGATGTTATGAATTATTGTTTTATTGGTTATTCATGACTAATTTTTTTCCTTCCTGCTTCAAAGCACCCAAAAGCCCTGGAACAACACGGAAAGATAATATAGGTAAAAAAAAAAAAAAAAAAAAAACCTTGAATCTAATTATTTACCCCTTAAAACCAGACCATGAAATAGACACTGGAATAAAAGTAAATGGTTTATTTCTTTTAATTCTTCTTTTTTCCTTATAATTAAACACACTCAATGTGATAACTTTTTTGCAGGACGCAATCAACCTTCACCTCAAGCAGGGCTTGCAAGTCCAGGACCTACTGGATACAGCACAGTCAGACCAGTAAGTGACACAGCCTGGGAGCCAGTGAGCATGCCTGTTCTGGGTTTCAATTTGCATCTAATCTGTTTGTTACCGTGGAGAAACTCTGAGACCTTATAGCTTCAGTTTTCTCAACTCTTAAATTAAGGACTTGATTGACATTTAACATATCCTTCAAATAAACAAACCTCTTTGGATAAAAGTAACATATACTAAATTATTGTCAATAAATAACATCCTTTTTAAAATTAGTTTAAAAATTTATTTGCAAGCAGAGAGGGGCTGGGGAAGGGGAGGTCAGGGCATCCTGCCACTGCTAATGAACTCCAGGCATATGTGCCCCTTGTGCATATGGTTTTGCATAGGTACTGTGGATTTGAAACCCAGGCAGTCCAGCTTTGCAAGGAAGTGCCTTTAACCACTGAGCCATCTCTCCAGCCCCTAAATAACATCTTAATGTCTCCCAGAATACAAAGGGTTTACTTAGGTAGCTGTTTATCATGTTATCTACATAAGAATTTTAATTATCATTAAAGTTACAATAGTACTAAAACTGGTTCTGAAGATATTGAAAATAGGAAACCAGATGGTTTTATAAGATTTCTTAAGAACCCATGACTTTCTTCTGTTTATCATATATTCTATTTTATACATTTTCCTATTATTTATGCAAATAAAATATTCTCTAGGCTACAACAGGAATTCATAAAAAAGAGGAAATGTAGCCCAATAATCAGGGTAGCATAGAATTGATCTGTATCTGAAGAGTGGAGAACTCAGAAAACCAATCTGGGACCCTAAGAGACTATTTCTTATAAATATTTTGTCTTTTATAACTATCTACTTAAATTGAAGGTCCTTTTCCATTTATTCAATTACTTTTCAAGTTAAAATGTCTGTAGAATATACTTAAAGATAACTGTTCCTATTATGCCACACCGTGCATTTGGAGGTCAGAGGACAACTTTTGGGTGTCCATCTTCACCTTCCATCTCCTTTAAGGCAGGGTCTCCTGTTCACCGCTGCATTTGGTCAAAATAGCTGGTTCCCAGGCTTACTCTCTCTGCCTCCTTCTCGCTTGTAGGCATGGCTTGTATTAAAAGTGCCTGTCAGGCTTTTTATGTGAGGGCTGGGCTTTGAAACACTGATATTTAGGTTTGCATGGCATTTCTTTATCCACTGAGCCATCTCCCTAGCTCCTCTCTCTATATGTCAAGAATGGGAAAACTGTCATGTATTTATTTACTGTAAGAATAGAGAAGTCAGGAATTTTGTGACTCACACCTATAATCCTAGCCTTTGGGATGATGCTGAGGCACAGAGAAGTCTGAGTTCAAGGCCACCCTGGTCTATGCAGTACATTCCAGGCAGTCTGGGACTTCAGGGTAAGACTCTTATCTCAGAAAACCAAAAAACACACAAAAAATGATGGCCTGGGTTCAGTTCCTCAATACCTACAAAAGCCAGATGCTCAAAGTGGCAAATGCTTCTGGAGTGTTTTGTTTGTTTTTACAGAGGCAGGAGGCTCTGTCTGTCTCTCTCTCAAGTAAATAAGTATTTTTTTTTAATGGCAAGATGGAACTGGGCATTTTGGTGCACGCCTTTAATCCCAGCACTGGAGAGCTAGAATAGGAGATCACTGTGATTTCGAGGCCAGCCTTGGACTACAGAGTGAGATCCAGGCAAGCCTGGGCTACAGTGAGATCCTGCCTTGAAAAAACAAAGTGAAACAAACAAAAATGACAAGATGGTAAATAATACCAGAAAGGAAAGTAATACCAGAAAGCAAAATAAATTTGATGCAAAGCAAATGTTTTACCAGAATCTTTCTAAAAGGAATAAATATCTCAACTATATTTTCCATCTGTAGACAATTCCACCCCGTGCAGGAGTGATCAGTGCTCCCCAGAGCCAGGCTCGGGCATCTGCCGGAAGGCTAACTCCTGAAAGCCAAAGCAAACCCCCAGAGGTATCAAAAGGTAGGTGCTGTGTTGCAAGTGTCAATTATGCTCTGTATCTTTTCTTTCCCTTCTGTCATTGCACCTTCCTAAGACCCAACTTATTCAGGCAGGAATATGTCCTTCTTCTTTATGCTTTGTTAGGGGACAAGAAAGAAAACTGGAATGGCTCCAAGCATTTCGCTAAAGAAAGAGAAGCCGTGGTTTCCTAGAGCCCAGCTAACCTGCTACTCATTGGTGTTTTAGGTTCGGCTACCCTCCCGGAACCTCTGAAGCCTCAGGCCGCTTTCCCTGTGCAGCCTTCTCTGCCCCCTCCTGCTCAAAAGTTGCAGGAGCCTCTTGTCCCCACAGCAGCACCTATGCCTCCCTCTGGCCCCCAGCCAAGTTTGGAAACCCCACCCCAGCCCCCACCTCGAAGCAGGTCGTCCCACAACTTGCCTTCAGAATCTTCACCACAGCTGCAAGTAAGTGTCACTACTAAACTGTACCGTGTCACTGCGTGACATGCGCAGTGTGGACTTGGACACACTCGTTTTAATTACTACCTTTTGTAAGAAACAAACTTTTTTCTTTTTGTCATTATTAATAGCATCTTGAGATATGACTTTAATAAATGAGTATCATTTGACATTTCAAATTAATCACATATTAGTGCATGCTTTAGCTATTTAGAGATTTTTCAGATGTTTTTAAGTTTTTTAATGTATTGCTTAGATTAAAATTTTTCAGAGGGACTGGAGAGATGGGTCAGTGGTTAAAAGCACTTGCTTGCAGCCTGATGGCCCAGGTTCAGTTCCCCCAGTACCCACGTACAGCCAGATGCACAAAGTGGCACATGCATTTGGAGTTCATTTTCAGTGGCAGGAGATCTTGGCATGCCCATTCTCTCTCTACCTCTTTCTGTCTCTCCCTCTCTCTCAAATTTTGTTTGTCTCATAGAGCACTTCTAAGTATGAGGTTCTTTAGGATATTGTGACTTTTAAAATGCATTCTTTACTTTAGATAATAAGTAAGATGAACAATAATTTAGCTTTCTCACTGCTCATAGTAATGTTAGTTTTGGAGAGTAGAGATCAGACCAGACCATGGACATTGGCATAGTGGTTACTTTCCTATAATTCTTTTATTCCTGTCGATATAAGCAGTAGTTCTTTTCTGTGTTGAACTGGAACTGGGGTTCGTGAGGTGGCAGTCATTACAAGAGTGGTTTAGATGGTTTGGGTTTGCAGCGGTAGGCCATTCACTCAAATTAAAAACCACAAGATACCAGTCCCATGATTAGTGTCTCCCAAAAGATGGAGCCATTGCCTTGGCATGTTGAAGTCTATGATGTGGGATTCTTGTTCTCCACAGTGTAAACACTGCTGATACAATGGAATTACCTTAAATTTACTTTTAATTACCTAAATTGTTTTTAATTAAGTACTGTTTACTTAGTTTTGTCACATACATTAAGTAAAATTGATGACATGAAATTTAATCAAAGCCGGGTGTGGTGGCGCACGCCTTTAATCCCAGCACTCAGGAGGCAGAGGTAGGAGGATCACCGTGAGTTCAAGGCCACCCTGAGACTACATAGTGAATTCCAGGTCAGTCTGGACTAGAGCAAGACCCTACCTCGAAAAACCAAAAAAAAAAAAAAAAGAAATTTAATCAGTACATTTGCTATCTTGCTGTATATAAATTCTTTACATGAAAATGTCATCAAAGCCAAAGAAATATAGGAAGTTTTAGAAGTATAAACTTTGGAAAGACTCAAAATATAGAAATATTACATGTCCCTTGAGTGTACTTCAGAAGTAATAGTTTGCATTTGCTTTTATGGATACATGGGTATGTTCAGCTAGTTGGCAGGCCATTTCTAAGATGTTTCTGTATGTCCAAACACAGATACCAAAATAAATAAGAGTGTTAAAACAATTTGAAGGTTGTTAGCAATTGGCACTCATTAAGCTATTGGTCACATTTGTGAAGCCTAAAGGATTTGTAAAGAGAAATATAAAATGTTCTTTATAGATGATTAATAAAATAATTTTAAACACTGAGGGTGCATATTCACTACTGTCTGGTCCCAGACTAAGGGCCTCACCTCATAAACTCTCCTAACCCTTATCATTTCCCCAAGGTTCTGTCTCCAAATGCAGTCATGTTAGTGGCTAGGGCTTCCGTTTGTGATTTTTTTTCATTGTTTTTATTTTTGAGACAGTCTCACTCTGCTCTGTAGCCTAAGTACTTGTTATATAACCTAGGCTGGCCTCAAATCTGAGCAGTCTTTTACCTGAGCCTTCCAAGTGCTGAAATTACTGGCATACACCACCAGCTGCATATATGGTATTATTTATTTATTTATTTATTTTGGTGTGTAGAAGGTAAACATTCAGTCCTTTAACAGACTACTTAAAATATTTTGGGCTCTGAAAGCCTTTTAGTAACAACAGAACTTTGAACTTGTTAGTAATCAACCTCAGACAGAATTAAAGTTTATATCCTAAGTCAAAAAATTTACAAAGGAGGGCTGAAGAGATGGCTTAGCGGTTAAGGCATTTGCCTGCAATGCAGAAGGACCAGAGTTCGATTCCCCAGTGCCCATATACAGCCAGATGCACAGGAGGGCGCATGTGTCTGGAGTTCACTTGCAGTGGCTGGAGGCCCTGATGTGCCCATTCTCTCTCTCTCTCTCTCTCTCTCTCTCTCTCTCTCTCTCTCTCTCTCTCTCTCAAATAAATAAATAAAATATTTAAAAAAAATTTACAAAGGAATCCAAATGTTTTTTGTTTGTTTTGATTTTTTATGTTTTTCAAAATAGGGTCTCACTCTAGTCCAGGCTCACTCTGTAGTACAGACTGGCCTCAAATTCACCATGATATTCCACCTCAGCCAATCAAGTGCTGGGATTACAGGTATGAGCCACCATACCTTTGTATCCTAGGCTGGCCTCAAAGTCTCTATGTAGCCAAGGATG
>PVHP010034573.1:0-18982 GCA_004024765.1 Zapus hudsonius
GGGGAAAAGTACACTGTTTTCCTGAGACATTACAAATTGCAATAACAACCTTGTTTGTGATGGGCATTACCACTCACAGTGGGTCACGTGCAAACTGGACATCCCTCTGCTCTACTCTTCTCTGCTGGTTGTATAACAGTTTTACTGATTCACATTCCTTCGTTTATATTCTTAGGAGGAACTCATTCATTTTTTTTAGGTTAACTACTTCAGCTTCCTGTGTGAAATCCAACATAACACAAGTGCATGTGTAACAGGGAAGTTTGGCACAGCTGTATGTGGGTTTTACTGCTGCATCCCACCACCACCCAGTTCGTGTCCTCTAATGCAAAAGAATTATACACAGGGACAGAAATATGTTTTATCACACATTTATTCTAGATTAATTAGTTAAGGAAAGGGAGAATTGAATAGAAGAACCACCCAGTCACAACGTGGTCTGTGAAGAAACATGGGAAGTTACAGAGTTCTCCAGCCACCAGTGTGGGGAGAAAACATAGAGAGTTTAACAGAACTTATGTTGTTTAGCTAAACAAGCAGAAGAAAAGATAACAGAGCTCTCATCATAAAAATGAAAGGTTCATGAGAAAAAAAAATCTGCCACCAGTGTGGGGAGAAAACATAGAGAGTTTAACAGAACTTACGTTGTTTAGCTAAACAAGCAGAAGAAAGGATAACAGACCTCTCATCATAAAAATGAAAGGTTCATGAGGGAAAAAATCTGGAGCCCTCCCCCACCCCAGCCATTAGCTGGGATGGGGTAGGCCTTACCTTCCTAAGGCCAGGAGAGTCAGAGGTCCTGCTAGCTTGCCATGTGGAGAAGAGAAGGCCAAGACAAGGTCCTTGGGGATTAAAGTTCCCTCAGGTGAGTCAGAGAGACAGCTGATTGGTTCATACCTGAGCAGTCAGTTTTAGCCCCTAGGTGGTAGCTCTAGCTAGACACCTCCCACTCAAGGGGAGGGGTTTCTCTGGAGCTGCATGACCCGTCACAAATGCAAAACTTTGTTTATAGGTACATTTGTTTGGCCTTACCATCTACAAAATGCTGTTCTCTTTTTGTAGTGATATATTTTTGTTTAGCTTAGACATTGTGTATATTTTAGAATCATTGGTATAATAGTCTATTTTCATCAGATTTAAGATTTTCTATTTATTTCCAACATGCAGCATATACAAAATTTCCTCCCATCCACAATATTTTCCCTACAGAACATGTCTTTAAAATTACTTGCAGTTGATAAAAGAATAAAGATGCTTTCTTGAGGGGAAATGAAAGGTTGCCTTATTACAACTGCACACCTGGGGATGCCAGAAAATACAACTTGGCTGCAGAATCCTCTACCAGCACAACAGGTGCTTACTGAGAAAGGAAGAGGGCAGCATGTACCTAAAAGAGTGGGGGAGCAAGAGAGAAATGCCACCCTCCCCGCCCCACAGAAACAGAGGCAACAATACTAGATCCTTGGAGTCTCACACTGTCTATATGTACAGTATGAGAGAGCAGCAGCACAGTTGTTAGGGTCTTGTCAAAGTCACTGTTTGTTTGTTGTCTCTTACTTCTTCCCCTTCAATTGGATGCTGAGTGAATGGCTCTGTGAAATCAGGGCCTGCAGGGCAAATCTTATCAATGGGAATTGAGCAATCTGTCAGAGCTGCTTGCAAATACCTCTTGATTTACTGCACACAGATATTTTGCCAGCAGTGATTAGGTTTCTATTGACTCTTTTCTGGTCAATTTTTTAATTATGTCTCATGAACATGCATTTCACTTGTATTTGTTTATACTCGTAGCTCTTAAGCTTCAGTATTCATCAAACCTAGAGGAGCTGTTAATTAAATTATGGTTGGGCATCCAGCTGAGGGGTGGAATCTTAGAATTTGCCTTTCTACAAAGTTCCCACCAGTTGCTAGTGAGGACCATACTTTGAGAACTGCAGATTAAAGGAAATACATCAAAGTCCTAGAAAGACACTGTTCAAGGAATCTTTGGGGCCTCATTATTATTACTTATTTTATCCCAGATGAGTTACTTGACTGTTTTCCTGATATTTTACCCACCATCAAGGAAGAAGTATGCATGACCTCCCAAGGTGACGAAGCAAAGAAAGGAATGCTGAAAATGCAGTTGAAAAAATAAACAGAGGAACCAAAAGGCAGACTTTTAAGTATGGGTCTTTGGAAGGAACAGAAGAAAGTAGCTTCCTAGCCAGACGTCCACCATGTCACAGAGCTGGGCCCTTTCTTGGGGTTTGGACCAGCCTTTCTTCTGCTGCTCTAAAATAATTCCAGATTTAAGGCTTTAGACCATTTAGATTATTGTCATCCTCTGCCTTTTAAATCTTCCACTCTTTTCTCTACCAATTCCTTGAAGGCAAAGTACCAGCAAGCTTTCTATTTTCACTTTCTCAACCTCCATAATAGCACTTTAACATCTTTTCCTTTTTTTTTTCATTTTTAACCCCATCTTTTAAAAAGTCCTTGATAGCCTTTTCTAGAAAGAAAGAAAGAAAGAAAGAAAGAAAGAAAGAAAGAAAGAAAGAAAGAAAGAAAGAAAGAAAGAAAGAGAAAAGCAGTAGCCTTAGGTCTATCTCATTGGCCGGGTTCATTTGATTTCTGAGACGGTATGAATTAGATGTCCCCCATCAACATACATGTTTTGAATGCTTGGTCCCCAGTTGATGGCAGCTTGGGAGGTGGAGCCTTGCTGGAGGCATTGTGCTTCTAGGGGTGAACCTGAGCTTTATTAGAAACTAACTTTCTAGTGTTAGTTTGGCACACTTTCTTATTGCTGTTGTCTAACTGGTATGGCAGAAAGGTCATACCATGCTTTCCTCTGCCATCATGAAGCTGCTCCTTGAAAATGTAAGTCAAAATAAAAACCTTTCCTTCCTTCAGCTGTTCTTTGGTCAGGTGTTTTGGAAAGGTAATTACAAGAGAAAATGGATACCAGAGGAGTGTGGTCTTTGTTGCTAGAAATCTGATTTTGTGCCTTTTGATCTTCTAGAATTGATATGTGGGAGGAATACAGATTTGAAACCTTGCACCTCAGAGATGCCTTGTAGTGTTGTAGATTGAGCTTAATGAACCATTCTAGCCAGAGCTGAAAGACTTCAATGCAGTCAGAACTGTGGACTGTGAGGCTTGGCTTATGAAGAGAAAAACAGTTTTGTCCAGACTCGGCTAGAGGCAGTTTTGTGAGAGGCAAAGCTATGCTCTTCCCACGTCCTAAGAACTTAAGCAAAGCTAAATTTAAAAGTAATGGCAGAAGATAGAGCAGAAGGAGATGGCACCAAAGAAATGAAAGTACAAGAGCTTCAGGTGTCTAAGAAACCACCACCATTGAGATTAGGCGAGCTGCTCTGCACTGGGACAGCAGGAAGAGTGCTGACTCTTGAAAGTTGGGAGCATACAGGAAGAATGCTAAATGTATTTTCCAGCTCTTCAAGTTGGCAACAAAGCCTTCATATTACTGGTTTTGGAAGAATAACAAATGCAGAAAAGACAGGGTCATTTTGATGTGTAATGAGATTTTTCTGGTGATGGCCACTGGGTGATGTGAGGTAGGGTGGCTGGGGTCCCTGCACAGACCACATGGGGCAATGGTGTGCATAAGATGTGGGGTACAGTGCATAGCCCATGATACTGGAGATGCCAGGACTACAGAAGAGCCACTGAGGAGAGCTGCCAACTTGGGATGGAGTCTTCCCTGGGCTGTAGGAAGCATAGTTAGAATGGCAGAATTGGAACCACAGAGTATCTGTCACTGGTTAGAGATGTTGGACTTGAGCTACGCAATTCGATGTTTGCCCTGTTTATTTTATATTTCGCATTGGCTCAATCTCTTTATTACTCTGCCGAGTGCTGTCTTTTGAAGTCTGAATGATTACTCTGTGCCATTAAGTATATTTAACTTGTGTTTTAGTTTTACAGGCTGACAGTTAAGAGACTTTAGATTTTGTATTTTTGAACAGTGTTGGGATTGACAAAAACTATGGAAACTTTTAAAGTTGGACAGAATGCACTTTTACACCATGAGATGGTTAAAATAAGATGGTCTATGGGGGCTAGGGGTGAATTGTGGTGGCTTGAATAAGAAATCCCCCATAAACCTGTGTGTTCAGAATGCTTGGTCCCCAGCTGATGACAACTAGTGAGGAAAAGCCTTACTGCAGGAGGTGTGTCACTTGCTGTTGACCCTGAGGTTTATCAGCCACTACCTTGCCAGTGTTGATTTAGCTAACTCTCCTGATGCTATTTTCCACCTGCTGTGGCAGAAGTCATGCCAAATGTTCCCCTGCCATCATGAAGCTTCCCCTGGAGAATCAGTTGCTTTTAATTGGGTGTTTTGTCCCAGCAGCTGGAGGGTACCTACAACAATTTCCTTCCTGCTTTGATAATGCTTTAATAATGTGATTGATATAATACTGTACATTGTCCAGAGTTATCTACCTGGGTTTGATTTACAGCACATTGACCTTTGCTGTAAAGTACACAAATATTAAATTGATAATACTCATATATTAATAATATAATCTTATTTTCAAAAACATAAACTTTAGGGCATTTAAAAAGCATGTATACAACCTACAAAAAGGCAAGTCCTAAATGTAAGATCAATATAAAAATTTTCTCCATGCCTGAAGTATATCTCAAAAGTAGTGCATATACTTAGCTGTAAGACCTTGGGTTCAAGCCCTAGACCAAAATTAACAACAATAATAAATAAATAAATAAATAAATAAATAAATAAATAAATAAATAAATAAATACATGTGCTGCCAGTCAAGCTAAAAAAAATCACATTGACCCAAAATCCAAGAAAAAAAAAAAGTATTCTAACAATTTTAGATTCTGTTTCACAGATGGAAGCAAACTTTGTTATTATTCATTGATTCTGCCCTGATAGCATTCTGGCATGACTCCCTACCTCCTTCAGAGCTTGACTCCTGAGCCTCATCATACCTTACACAGTCTTTAGTGAGTTGATCTCCAGAAAATGCAATGTAGAAAGGAATATTTCTAATATTTGTATGTCTGCATTTATTTATTCAACACATACTCAGCAGCCGCCCCTTCTGTGGCAAGCATTTTGCTAACCATACCAATATACTGGTAAGGAAAAATAGTGACAAGTCCTACAAACCCACTTCAGGTCCCATAGACAAGACACTGCTTTAGCAGCTCTGATGCACTGTGAAAAATACAGAATATTATGAGGACTCACAACATGAGAATCTAATCTGGTCTAGAGAAGTAGTCGGAAGAGACAGAAAGGATATTAAAACTATATCAGAAAAAAAAGCAACGGTACACAGGCATACAAAAAAGAGAGAGAACATATCTTACAGAGATAGGGAACAATACATGTGACAGCTTGGAGCCCAGCAAGAAAAGGAGAGCCAAGTAAAAGGGACAAAGTTTCACATGTCACAGTACAGAATGTGAAGGAACACAAGGTTAAGACACTGCAAAAAAGAAGGAAGAAGCTCCAAATTCTGAAGGTGTTTATCATCCAGTTTGAGGTTTTGGGACTTCTTCCTAAATTAGGTATCATCTCAAGTAGGAAGTGTCAAAACTACAAAAAACAATATGCACTTCAATTAGGGTAAATTAAACAAGGCCAAGTCAAGTTGGAATAAACTAGGTAAAACCGTTCACATAAGAAATGGAGAGGAGTGAAAGGATCCCAAACAATGTGTTAGGTCAAAATTCAGGCAACACCTTGGACCCTCCCCCAACCAGCCTCAAGAGACTTTTCAACACTGAAACCAAAGCCTGCCTCCTGAACAGGAGAGAAAGCCCCCCACCTGCTGTGTCTCTGTCTGGCAGGAGGCACTGTCCTTCCTGATGCTGAGAGCTATGAGACCACCTGGCCCTTTCCCCCAACATGGACATTCGCCTTCAAAGCCTGATCTTGATCTTGCCTTGAGCTCTTTTCCCATTTGGGGAGATAGCCTGGAGCTCCGAGGTCCCTTTCCTTCTATTAAAGCCTTTCCTTTCAGAGCGGTCTCTCATGGTGGCCATTTCCATTCTAACACAATGCCTAATGGAAGACAGAAGACTTCATTAGTACTGTTTGCCATTTTTTATCTAAGTTTAGTCAGGGCCCCAGTTTTAGCCAATAAGAAGCAGAAAGCAAGCTTCTACATTTTGGATGTATGCCTATGAAAATGAAGAGATAGAGGCACATGAAGGGAAACAGTTTTTTTTTTTTTTTTAATGTTTCACACACACACAAAAAAAATCAACCTCCTGATTCCTATATGGTGCATTGTCCCATGAAAACATGGTGGGGGGGAGGGGATGTGATTTCCATTTGCTAATAGGCTAAGGATAATGAACCAGGAGGGTGAGAAGAACCTGAATTGTTGATGGCATGTCAAGTAGCCAAAGCAATTCTAGGACTGCCTTGTTAGTAATTATTTTTAAGCTAGACAGACTGTGGTTGAACCATTATCAGGTTTCCTGTTATTTATATCCAAATAATTTTTGGTGATAATGAATGAATGACTGTGTTTCTCGCTCATCTTCCTTGTTGTCTAGGGGAGACAATGAGAGATAACAACTGACATGGAAGATGACCTTTTGTTTGCTAAGGTTTTGTACCTGGGTGAGGGAGACTGCTGTGAAGGTAAGTGATGGCTGTCTTTAACCTATAATGTAGGTGTCAACAGGATGACAGATGTAGGGCTTCCTTTGGGAAAAAATTACTTGGGACTTCACTGATCCCAGTGAAAATTAATATTTGAATTTTAGATAGGAAGGAGGTATTTTGTCAATTGCTGTTGTATGTACACAGAATTTTAGCATTCACAGGCAGGAAATATCTGTATACAGTGCTGGATACATGCTAATTTCCTCATAAATGGTTGATAGGAAACAGCAAATAAGCAAAAGGAAGAAAAAAGAAAATCAAACCAAATTATTGTGTTGATTTACATGTATGTTGAGTAGAAAGCTAACTGCGTATTTGGGGTAGAAGTGGGTGCAGGGTATAAAGCAATGTAATTGGGTATGGTTGAACTTAGGTCCTCTATACCCAGGGGATACAATTAACCCATCCAGATGGCTTTGGGAACTTCTGGTCCTCTGGCTGACTTTTTTTTTTTTTTTTTGCATTTGTCTCTCCAAACCCTTTTACTGCCTTCTTGCCCTGAGTGTTAAACCCTCAATTCCTCGTTGCCTTCAAAGTTCCTGCATCTCCACTTGTGTAAGTCTGGAGCCAGCAAGATTCCTTAGCTAGACTGGTGCCAACATGTGACAGAAAAGGACCTAGTTCTCATGTCAGCACCGTGTTCCCCCTGCCAGACCCTGGGCCAGAGTCTGCTTGTCTCCTGAGTGCTGTCCACTGGGTCACAGTCCACCCAGCCTTGGTCCTACCTCTCTGTTCTTATCTTTTCCTTGACCACTTATTGAGTAAACATTGTAGACCACTATCTGAGAGGAACAGTTGTGGAGCGCAGCACTTATAAACTGAGATGTTTGTTTTTATAGATGCAGAAAGTACATGAGAAATGAAAGCACAGGCATTTCCTTCTCAGATTTTATGTACGCTTTTATGATATAAACGATCAAACTTGATGATGGAAGTCTTCCTAAAACTGTGGTTGGGTTAGCACATGCATAGAGTGTACATATATTGGAGAATATATCCTAAATATAATAGAGATTCTAATGAAAGGCTTTATAATAATTTAAAGTAATTCATGATTATATGTTAAACGTGCTTTACTCATATAAAATGGAATTAATATGATTTTAGAGATGTGATAGACAAAACCCAATAAAATTAAGGCTAAGAAGGCTCAGACTATCAAATGCTTTTAATAGTGATAAGGCAATGACTAAGAAATAACATTATTGTGACAGGACCTGTCTGTAGGAATGGTGGCAGAGATGAAAACTCAGAAAGTCCAGACAAGTGGTGGCACAGGGACAGGGTTTGAAGGAAGTGGTGGGATATCCAAGATGGCCCTGGGTGTGCAGGCTCCACAACGGGCAGACAGAGAAAGACGGACCTGGGCGTGCAGGCTCCTCGATGGGCAGAGAAAAGCCAGCTGTCTTGCTGTCTCCCTAGAAGAAGGGTCAGACTCTGACTGGCTCACACAACCACCTTCTGTGCAGAACTGTGAAAAACTGGAGAAATGTTTTACAAACAAAAGGGGAGTTGCCTATGGGAAATTGTGTCTGCCACGTATCACCAAAAATGTCTGAGAAATGTGACACAGGTACCTAGGATTCTTCTCGCACTCACTTCCTTCCCTTAATCCTTCCTCCTTCCCTTCCTTGATGTTTTGCTTCTCTCTTTCCTTTTTTAAACTAGTGAATATTTAAGTTAAATTAAAATGTGGAACAGTTCTAGAACAAATTCTATTGATCTGGACAATCTAATCCCAAAATAAATACAATAAAATATACTGCTCAAGAAGAAGCTATAGAAAAATTAATCAGAATAAAGAAGTAGCTGAGTTCCAAAAATTGCTGTATAAACCATTTCGGCTCTGCCTTACTTAATTCTGGGTTGGTCATTTGCTTCGTTGGGTAGTTGATGCTGTAAATTAAGTTCCCCAGCCTCTGGATCTGCTGAGAAGTATTCAACCCGAAATTTATGGAGAGCTGACTCCCTCAGCACTCAAGAACTGTTGAAACATAAAAGTAAAATTCCAGAAAGAAACGGTTGATATTATAAATCCTCCATGATATAGTTTGCCTTTCAGGAATAGAGTGCTTGCAGAGCAGGGTGTGCCAGGCTTTCAAACTATATATTTTCAAACAACTATATTGTTCCTTTACTTGTTTACTCAAATGCCCCCTCTGATTACATTGCTGTCTTCCTTTTTATAGTTACTTCATTCCCCCCCCCCGAATCTAAACACTTCATTTTTGAAGTTTAAGCAAACAGATGGAAGGATAAATTACTTCCAAACATCTGTGCTGAAATACTACCTTCAACTCTGGCTATGAGGAAGCTTTATTTTAATTATAATGATTTTTGAAAATTTTTCTCCTAGGCAATGTAAGTGAAAGTGTTCAGTGTAAATAAGTTATCCTCTAGGCTCTAACGGCTTGGTAGGTACACTTGGGTTTCAAACAAGTCATATGTTCACTCTGTCAGTGCTACAAATAGATTCCTGATGGTAAGCCACATTCTTGTATCATGGAAGCTTAAGGTAATCATAATTGGGGGTTATTGGAAATTTGTATATTTTGTCATTTCATTAATTGCATAGAAAATGAAGAAAAAAATCTGTCTTGTTCACTGGATATACTCAAACAGCCCATTACCAAGAAGGAGTTTTGAGAGGCAAATGGGGTTCACAATTCCATAACACTACTTTTCTTCATACCATAGGGATATTTTAGAAATATCTAGATGCAAGGTCTTTCAGATAAGTGTCCACACTGAAGTTAGCATTGCCTCCATTGCCCTGTGCATGCATACATACACTGGGCTGACACACAGCACTTTGATAACACTATCTCCTCCTCTGCTCACCCCTGGAATACTGGACTTGTAAACCACCCACCACCACAGCTCAGTTCTTCCTGTGAGTCTTAGACAGCTATAATTTCAACTAATACTTGAATGCCGCCTTCAAAATATTCTAAATATATGGCAATGGTTGCAGCTTGCTCATACTTTGACCTTTTTTCTAGGAAATCACTGCATTTTCAGGACTGGCCCAGAAAAACCTGGACTCTCATTTTATCCTATAAGTTTCCTGTGTTCCCAACCTGGATTCAAAGTATTATAATGCCTTTAAGAAACTAGACTGGAAGCCTAATGTTCCTAAATACCTCTGTCTTCCTTAACTGCTTTCTGAATTCAACAATGTCTCTCCTTTAAGTTCTTATTCTCATCCTTCTTCATACAGGCCATCTTAGTTTGCTGTCTGTCACTGTAATTGAATACCACAGAGTGGTAATTTATAAAGAATAAAGGTTCACTTGGTTGAGTTCTCAAGGTGCAAGCCAAAGGGGCCACAACTGGTGGGGACTCATCACAGTACAGAGATCTGTGCCAGAGCATAGCATCATGGAGCAAGAGACTTGGTCCACAGAAAAAGCCAAGTTGGCCTTTATAGCAGACCCACTCTCAAGATAACTCATTAATCCAGTTTAAAGGGTGTCCCCCGGCATCACCTCTTAACACCTCACAATCTTAAGGATTAAATTCTAACATGAGTTTTTTTTAGAAACATTCAAGTCATGACTATAGGCTTGGGCATAAGCTCTTTTAATTTATCTGAGAGAGAAGGGGATGCATCAGGGCCTCCAGCCACAGCAAACATCAGATGTGTGTCCCACTTTGTGCATCTAGCTTTATGTGGGCACTGGAGAATTGAACCCAGGTTATCAGGCAAGCAAGCACCTTTAACTGCTATGCCATCTCACCAATGAAAGCTTTTGAAACTGATCTCCATGTCTCTAGAGAGGCTAAGATAAAAATGTCCTGAATGCTTCACATCACTAACCACATTCTTATTGAGCTCCTGATATGTCACCTCATAATGCCAGGCTTTAGGCTGTGGAAATCAAGAGCCCCTCATCAGTGAAGCTCAGGAGGTAAGGCAGCAGCCATCACAAGGAGTGCTCTCTAGTGAGTGACTGGTGGGGTAGGACATCTAACTAGAAAGGTCAGGGAAGACTCATTAAAGAGGTACCATTTTGGGGGCTGGAGAGATGGCTCAGCGGTTGGGGCACTTGCCTCCAGTGCCTAAGGCCCCGGGTTCAGTTCCCCAGGACCCACATGAACCAGACATACAAGGTGGGGTGGCCCTGGTGCTCTCTCTCTCCCTCTCTCACTCTCTCTGCTTGAAAATGAATAAATAAAGTATTTTTTTAAAAAGAGGCACCATTTTGAATAAGATCTGCAGGAAGAGAAAAGGCCATACACAAAAATGCCAAAGAGAAGAGGATGACAGAGACATAGAAGGGCTGGCACCTAGAATATAAAGGGAAATGTGGATAGATGGGGTGGGAGAGAGAACCAGATGAGACCTCACCTACACTACGATGAGCCATTATGAGAAGTCTGAATCCAACTTGAACAAAACTCAAAGCCAGGGAAGTTTATGCAAAAAAAAAAGAAGAAGGATCATGATCTGATCTTTTGTAAGCTGCCAGAATTTCAGAATTTCAGTTCTCCACTTCATAAAAATCCACTGGCTCCTAGGGAATGAAGTAATGCTTGTTGGTTTACATAAGTGAGTCCTGGTTTTCCCTACTATCCTACTCACTGCCCCCACCTCCACTTGGCCATCACAAGGGCCCTGGTGGAGTCCATAATTATACAGCTAATCTAATGGTAATTAATACATAAAACATCCCTAAGGCTGTTTCTGAGGCCCTGCTGAATCCACTGCCACCTCCCCTCCCTTGCTTTCTCCCTGGCATATCCCATTTGCTTATAAGTGCTCTGCTTACTCAGAAAGGGTCCTGATGGGGCTGTGTATTCTCTACTTCTATGCCTTTGCTGGATGCTTTGCTGCTGTTTCACTGACAAGTGGACAGATTTCAAGGACCAGACCTAGAAAAATTCTCAGAAATCAGCCAGGATGAACAGCTTGTTTTGCATTTTATTAATCTATTTTAACACAATACAATTGGGTTACTTTTAAGTCCATTTCCTCTGCTGGAATGGTAGATACTTAGTGGAGATAACAGAACCTTCTCTTACATGATGTAGATATATATGTTACCTACCCAGAGCTGGTGGTTACTATTTGACTGATGTCAGAATTATATAAAAGCAAAATAAAACACATAGTAAAATAATAAAATTAAAATGAAATTTTTAAAGTGGATTTCTTCAGTCAGCTTCAAACATAGTTGACATTCAATAGTAGAGTGCTTTTCTAGCATGTGCCAACACTGACTTCAATCCTCAGCATCACAATTTGTGAGGCCAATAACAATAATATAACAAAATAAGTCACTAAAAATATCTAGACTGCATTCATTATCTAACTTAATCCCTAAGAATATGTAACTTTGTTTATCAGGAAGTGACAATAAACCTTTAATGGTTAACTAAAACTAAAAAAAATAAATTCTTTCAGGGCAAGAACAAGTCTAATTTTCAAGAAAATGAAACCATCTCATGTTTTGGTAGAACACTTCTAACGTGCTATGAGGCTGAAATGAAAAAAAAATGTTACATTTCCAGAAAGTGATTTCACAGACTCACCATTCTTAAAGAATCCTGAGCAAATCCTACTTAGGAAAAGGTTTTGACGTAACTGCAGAACTTCAGCTTCCAAGGCTTCGACTTTTGACTTCCACTGAGACTCCTGCTGGGACACCACTGTGGCAAGATGCTCAGTGTATTCTCTGCTACTTCTGTCTGCTGGTCTCGAGTGAATTATCGCCAAGGCCACAGCCAGCTTTGAAGTTTTCAAATACCATGTCTGAACATCCATTCTGGCTTTTGTGCCTATCATTTAATGGAAAAAAATAGTTACAAAAATCCCTTTTAACTTTTGCAGTATATTTCATTTGAGCAAAATTGATCTTGCAGAGCTGTGCTAATTAAAAAGTTCATAATATAAACTGGTTCTAAGTAACAAAAGAAAAAAATTCAGGAACTTAAAACAACATAGAAAGGTGCCAGAAGAGAAAGGCATACACATGCATGATGGGCACCTCAAGATTCAAAACAGTAGTTTTAGACAACTGGACAGCTTCTTGAGGTGGAAACACACACACACACACACACACACACACACACACACACACACACACAAATTCCTTTAGTGACTCCTAGCTTAAAAGCACACATTGAAATCATTGAGAAAGGTTAAATATGGATGTACCTGCTCTCATCCACCCCACATTCTGCTTCAGTAGATCAGAGATAGAACCAAGGTTTTTATATTTTGAAAAGAGCCCACCTGGTAATCAGAACCACTAAATGAAATCATCCATTGAAACTGATCCCTTCCTCTCCTCTTCCAGTGTCCTATGCTAAATCTCAGAGTCCTTGCTTTCCAAACTTCCATCCTGAGTAAACCTCGACCTGCTATTCTTGCTTTTAAAACACCCCCTCCAATTTTATGGGAAAAAAATCTTCCAAATATTTTCATAGTTTATGATGTGACTCTCCATGATTCCACAATTCCAAAATTGCTAGTTGTTGACATGAGTGTGCTTTTCAAAGTCAGCCATGGTCCACAGTTTTATATTATGAATGAATTTAAGGGGACAACATAATGAATGGGCTATCGCGCACTATTGTAATGCATCCTCTCCAATGAAGTATAAGGACTTTGTGGACTCCTCTACAATAGATTTTCATTGAAGCTTTGCATATGAAATGTACTAAATGAAAATTTTCAATAAACAGTTAAAAGCAAAGTAAGATCCTGATGCCTCTAGCTTTCAATATGATTAGCCTAAACACTAACAGACATGTCCCCATTCACATCTTTCCTTAAGAATTTCTCAACTGGTAAATTCTTGCCTCCCTCATAGCTGCCAAAGCTCTTTGTGTGTACTCTATGCTGACAAAATGCATATCACAGGTGCACATATACAGAAATCTGAACATGATTCCCACCCAAACCATGTGCACCTGATATCCTTAAATTTAGCACTTAAAATATACAATGTGACTGGTAGCCTAATGATGCTATATCATAATCATGATCAACACAAAATTCTATGCAAAATATATTCATTTTTGTATTTGAAACAGGCTGACAAATTAATATCTAATTAAATGATGTCATGGTTGTATAAATGACTATGAGTCATTAAATTTAGATATTACTTGAAAATGTTTTATAAGAATGGGAAAGTGTGATATTCTGAGTGAAATAAATTAGGACATGAAAGCCTATGCAGAGTAGAAGGACATCTTTTATATGCAAAATAAAAAAATACAAAAAGTATAAATGAAGATTTATCTGTATAGAATTATTCTTTTCATCTTATTTTCAATTTGTTTCCCTAATTTTTCTGCAATGAACATGTATCACGTAATAATAAAAATAAATAAATAATGGATTTCCAAAATCAAAGTACAGTACCACTTTTTAACCTCTCACAGCTGCTGAATACACTAAGGGCTGCATGCTAATTTAATGGACATGCTAATTAGAATGATGGCCCTGCTTGTTTTAGCCCTGGCAGCTACCATTCTGCTCACTGGCTCATTTTCCATCTGCTGTGTCAGGGCGGAGGGCAGAGGACTCTGACACTTGTTGCTCTCAAAAAAGTACCTTGCATGCAAAACACAGGCACATGATGACCCTCCTCCAAGAAGTGAACCTGCTTGCATGTTTAACAGTATGACACAACCCATCCAAAAATTGTACCTATTAAAAAAGGTTTCACTTCAAAGTGAATCTCCAACTAAATTATGAGTAGTGGGAATCTAGGATAAAAAGGAAAGCTAGAAAAACAGTTTGTAACACAAAAGCGAAAGGTTCACTGGATTATAACAGCACAGCAAACTCTCCGACATCTTGCAGGGATAATTAATTGATTTAAGTAAGCTGATTAAATGTTCTGATTTTTAGTCATGGTATGAGATTTGTTCAATTTGACAAATCATGCTCAGTATTAATCATCAAAAAAGATCAAATTATAAAGTCCTTTTAGTTTATAACTAACTTAAAGTCAGCCATCTGAACATTAATTAAAATGGTATCACAAATAAGCAGAAACAACTGAAAACAGAGATGTTTGGCACAGGCATATAGGGCAGAAATTAAACTGAAAACACAAACAGCTACATTCTATAACCAATAGAACCAAGCTTTCAAAATTCTTTCCTGGTGTGTGTGTGTGTGTTTATAAATATTTATTTTTGATATTTCCCCTACAATTTCATGACAGAAATTCTATAGCATAGATAAATATACATCTGGTCTTTGCCCCCAGTTTCTGGCACAAAGCTCCTAAATCTCTGAGAATATCCTGAGGGGTGGGAAATCCTTTTGTGTTCTGATGAAGTGACTCTAGGCAGGCATCAGGATAGGAAAGGGTACCAGAAATACCAAGCAATAATTAGAAGGCTGGGACTTTCATTTCCACTAATTTCCCCCTCAGCCTCGGAGGAGGAATGTGGGACAGAAGATAGAGATAATAATGGATGGTGCCTACCTTATAAAACCTACATCAAGTAAACAACAATAAACTTGAAACAGTGGAGATCCAAGGGTTTCATACCATCAATGGCCTGGAAGCTCTGTGCTCTAGCCACAGGGACCCTCAGCATCTTCTCCATGAGGCTGCTCTTGAGTTATATTCAATAACCTCAGATCTTACCAGATTTCTGTGAGTTTTTCTAGAAATTATCAAACCTGATTGACAGATTGCACAATCTCTGATTTAGTAGCCAAATTGGGCAGAGTATAGATCATCCGAGGATGCTGTACATGCAACAGACATCTGCTCTGAAGATTAATCTTGTGACAGTGAGCCCTGACAGATCTAATGCTATCCCCAGCCAGTAAGGGTCAGAATTAAAATGAATTGCTGGACATTCAATTGCTGTCTGGAGAATTACAGAATTTGTATTGCAAAGGACCCTTCCTAAATGCATTCTCTGTTTGAGTGAGGAAATATCAGTAGTAATTTTCAGAAAGTCTTTTTTAATTTGAATTTTTATACTCAAATATTTATAGTAAATAATTAAAATGAACATTTAATGTTTCCCAAGAAAGTATTTAATGTCTTTGAATTCTTAATGGTTTGAAATACAAAATTTTAACAGCCTCCTTCATAGAATACTAGTGAAAATGAGCTTTTTCTCTTCACTTGGGAGAAGTTCTGACCATACAAAGGTCCTAAACAAGGCTGAGGAAAATTCCAGTAAAATTCTCTACGATCCCTAGATTCTCCATCAAGTTGTTTCTGAAATTTCTAAAAGCTCTATTTCTCCTGTTTCCCACTGAACTTTAAGAACTATCTAAATTTTTGAACTATCAAAAAGGTTTTCAATTATAATCCCAGATTCTATACTTACTCCCTAAACTCTGATGAAAATTCCATGATGACAAGAGCCATGGATCACTCCTATACCATACTGGTGAGGATTTAAACTAGATAACCACCCACAAGACTATTGTTCTAATATTTTTCAATATCTACAAAATAGTGATTTCCCCTTTGTCCTTGCAATACAAATTCTACTATCACTGCTATTACAATACACGCAAAGCACTGTATCCACAGGAAATGAAATCAGTGTGTGCGTGTGTCAGTGCACAGACATCTGTTTCTACATCATTCTCAGTACACAAGATATGGAGTCAACCTAAGTACCAATTGATAGATGAATGATAAAGAAGTTATTATATATATATGTGTGTGTGTGAGTGTGTAAATTTATGTATGTATTCATGTATCACATATAAAGATGAAATTATATATTTTTAATGGAATACTAGAAATCCTAACATTTGAACAGTATTCTAAGTGATAAACAAGGAAAGAAAGCAAATGAAGACATCACTGTGGATATAAAAATAAAAAAAAGAAAGAAGGATAGAAAGTTCTGGGCTGAGGAGATGGCTCAGTGGATAATTGCTATACAAGCCTGTGTACCTGTGTTTGGATCCCCAGGGCCCATATAAAGTCAGATGCGGTAGACCTAGGATTTCAAATCCCAATACATCTAGGGCAAGAAGAGATGTGAACACGAAAGAATAACCAGAATCTTGTGGGCCAGTTAGCCTGCCAAATAAAGCAGTGAAAAATGACATCATACCTCAAGCAAGGAAGAAGGCAAGAACTGACACTACATTGCCTTCTGACCTTCCCATGTATATATGCACACACATACACACAGGCGCACACAACCATCAAACACATTAAGGTGGAAGTAGAAAGTAGAACGGTCATGGCCAGGGGAAGTGAGGAGAGTTTAGATAAAAGAAACATTATTTCTCTCAAGATGAATAAATTCTGGAGTCTGGGGTGTATCCTAGTGATTATCATTAATAAGAGTATATCTTTAAAAATTGCTAAGGTAGCAGAACTTAAATGTTCTCACCACAAAGACTAGCTTATGTGGTAACTGGTGAGATAGCTCAAGTTGGCGAAGTGCTGGCTTCACAAGCATGTGAGCCTAAGTTCTGTCCTTAATAACCATGGACATTGCCTGGCCAGACACTGGAGAGGCAGAGACAAGAGAATGGCCGAGCCTAGTCTAGTCTAATTGCTGAACTCCAAGCCAAAGAGAGAGACCCTGCCTCTGTGGAGGATGACATCCATTGGCCTCCACTTGCATGCTCATATATGTAGACACCCCCACATATGTTCCCACATATATACAAACATACATATATGCACGCACGCTACACACATATGTAAAAATCACTTGTGTGAGATTTATTAACTAGATTAAGTTAATTGTTTTATAATACCTACAAATATCAAAACATCCCATTGCATGATATAAACAGATATATAGTTTTTGTCAATTGCATGTCAATACAATTTTTATATTTTTCTGGGGTACTAATTTATTATCAGGTACAGAGAAAAGAAAGAAAAAGACAAATGAAGATGGGATGGGAATGAAGCCCAAAGCTCTGCTGGCTCAACAGCTGGGAAGGTACCTCCAGTCTGCAGCACCCACATCCTCAGTTCTGATTATGGCCAACTGTTAAGTGAATGCCACTTCCACAACTTGGAAGGGCAGAAAAGCAGCACAATAAACATATTCAGCAAGGGGCTGGAGAGATGTCTCAGCAGTTAAAGGCACTTGTTTGTTTGATTCCCCAGGACCCATGTAAAACCAGACACACAACATGGTGTAGGCATCTGGATTTTATTTGCAGTGCAGTGGTAGGAGACCCTGGAGTGTTCTTTCTTTCTAAACTAGGAAGAAAAGCATTAGTGGGGAAAGGGTTAAAATGAAGGCTGGAGAGATGACTCAGCAGTTAAGGCCCTTGCTTATAAAGCCTAAGGACCTGAGTTTGATGGCCCAGTTCTCACATAAACTGGATGGAAAAGGTGGTCCATGCATCTGGAGTTTGTTTCCAGCAGCTAGAGGCCCTGGCATGCACCCATTCTCTCTCTCTCTCTCTCTCTCTCTCTCTCTCTCTCTGTCTCTCTCTCTCGCAGTTCCTCTCTTCTCTCTCCCTCTCTCTTTCTCTGCTTGCAAATAAATAAATATTTTTTTAAAAAAAGGCTAAGAGGAAAATTTAAATAGCCCAAAGGCCACTGGCCTCTTTTTACTTAGTGATATAATCTTTTTGTTGACTACTTCCATTGAGTCTACTCCAAACTTAAGCATTTTTACAGTATTCTATTAAACTTGAACCAAAATAACCACTGAGTTTAAAAAATGCAAGAGGACTAGGGACATGGCTCAGTGGTAGGGCACTTACTTGCCATGTCCAAGGCTCTAGATTTGAGAGAGAGAGAGAGAGAGAGAGAGAGAGAGAGAGAGAGAGAGAGAGAGAGAGGCAGGGAGAAAAAAAGATAATATAACACCTAATTTATATAGTAAGCTGTAAGGGAGAAAGATTTTATGTCATGTGAGTGCTAAACACTTGCCTTGCCAATAAAGCAAGAAACTGAAGGGCACTGCCTGGGCATTCCTTAAGTCACTTACGTGACAAGACCAAGTATGAGTGTGAGAGGAAACGCCATAAAACAGAACGGGGACTATGCAATGATCAAATATCACTCTGGGGGCAGCAGAGCACTGGTTATGCCAGAACAGTAAGTTGTTACAAGTCTCCGAGATAATTAGTTTACTGAAGTTTGGACAGAGTCTAACATGTAATTTCTGGATTAGATTCAGCTGACAAATTCCCTTATTATTGTAACAGTTTCAGCACACACTGTACCTTGAAGTGCTCAGCAGATTAACATCATGTGAAATTCTACATAAAGAGAGTCAGGAGCTACTCGAGATTTCAAATCTCTCTACGTTAATTATTAAGGGAAGTGTAAAAGCCTTTCTAGCAAAGCGAGCCCATGCCTGATGGTAAGGCTGGCTAGGATTAAATACATATACATA